>PVJH01022871.1:0-35864 GCA_004026705.1 Nesogale talazaci
GATGGTACCCAGCTAACAAATGATTGAATGCCTGGAATCTCAAAGACTTGAAGATAATCGAGTCACCATTCAGCGCAGAAACAGCAAAGTCCACATGCAGGAAGCACACCAGCATGCGTGATCAAGAGGGGCCGAAGGGAGCAGATATCGAGCACCAAAGAACAAGAATCACATCATTACATAGGAGGAGGAGAGCAGGATGGGGACCTAAGGCCCGCTGGTGGGTAATTGGTCACCCCTTTACAGGGGAGTCACGGGGAGGAGACCGACCAGTCGGGGGGCAGCCAGGCAGTGATGATGCATACAAGTTTCCTCTGGTTCCTGAAGCCTTCCTCCCCGTCCCCCAACCATCATGGTCCCAACTCTACCTTGCAAATCCAGATGGACTGGACAAGTCACACTGGCATAGAGGGGAGCTGGAGATATGGGGAAACCAGGATGGATGGGCCCCTTCGGGCCAATGGTTAGATTGGAGATACTGGAAGGGTGGACAGAAGTGGGGGGGAACCAACAGCAAGGATATATACATAAGCTCTTATTTGAAGGACGGGCATCAAAGAAGTGGGTTGGGGGAGAGGTTGGGCAGTGTACGATATGACAAAGCAATAACAATGTATAAAGTATTGAGGGTTGGAGGGGAGGAGAGACCAGGGGAAGAGGGAAGGAATGGAAAAGCCGATACTAGGGGCTTAAGGGAAAAGGTGGACGATTGGAGAACAATAATAGAAGTGGACATGAGAGGGTGCTGGATGAGTATGCTTATTTGTATATTGTGAAAAACGATGTGTGAGCCCCCAATAAAATGATTGGGAAAAAAAACAAAAAACAAAAACAAACAAACAAAAAAAACCAGAAGTATCAATAAACTAAACTGGTTATGTTATATAAAAAAGGGCATTTGTTGGTTTTAAAAACCATAAATCAGAAATACAAGGGAAAAATTTGTAGAAATATAAGGAGAACTAAATGAAATCAGCAAAAGTAGGATAAATGTGCATATAGGAAAAAATATATGTGTATACATCTACAAGAGGGAACTTTAAAAAGTTCATGGAAAATTTTCATTATCGCTAAATTCCATTTTTTCGTGAATTTTCTGAAGTCCCTTGTTATTATAAAATTTCAATTTTAATAGAGAAAGCCAGTACAAATAGGTAACACATAGAATAGTAATTGAAATAATGTAAGCAACATGTTAAAATTACAAAAGAGCCTGAAAATGAACAAAATTTGTCTAGGAATCAGAAAAAGATTAGAAAAACCTGAAGCATACTCTGTCCGCCATCATTCTGGTAAAACAAGTGCTTTACTGCCCTATTTATACATGAGAAAATCCATATACAAAGGGGTGAATAAATCAGATGATGCTTCAAAAGCCATCGAGTCTGGAGCCCAAATTAGAATGAGGAAGTCTTATGCCAGAGGCTTGTTTTAACCATGATTTTAAAAATAATATTGAAAGAGAGAAAGAACAGGGGGAACTGATTGCAATAATTGACATATTACCTGCCCCCCACCCCCAAAGTCCCCAAGGGAAAGAACAGAAACATGGGTGAAGGGAGCCAGCGGTCAGTGTCATATATGGAAATAATACTTTGTAATTTATCAAGGGTTCATGAGGGTGGCAGGGTGGGGAGGGAGGGGAAAATGTGAGGAGCTGATACCAAGGTCTGAAGAAGAAAGAAAATATTTTGAAAATGATGATGGCAACATATGTACAAATGTGCTTGATATAATTGATGTATGGATCATTATAATAAAAGATAAATAAGTAAAAAAAAAATAAAGCTTGTTGGAGAAAGTGGCTTTTTCTTTGCAGAGCAGTGGGCATGTGAATGCCCCATCCCCAAATAGGTGACTTTTTCCATCTAATCTCAGGAGCAAGGGGGCATCGGATTCCTTGGGGGAGAGATTTCACGAGCCTGCCTGGCTCCCTCTCGGGACCTCTCCAATCCGAGGAGACAGACTGGAGTGGGGATTGTCATTATTGCCTTGACTAGGCTGCAATTCAGGGACCTAACATCTAACTAAATGGAATGCTGCCTTGTCTTGTGCTGTCTGCCATCTTCACCACCCTTGATATATTGGGTACCCTGTTGCAGTTATTGAATCAGTCTCTCTCCTTGTTGGGTTTTCCTCATTTTCACAGACCGTTTACTTGACCAAACATGATTCTCTTTCCCAGGGATTGGACTTTCTAGATGACAAATCCGACGTTACCCTATTCTTCCTTCCAGAGGAGTTTCTACCTCTGTTTCTTCTAAGATGGATTTGTTGGTTTTTATGGCAGTCCCGCATACCTTAGTGTTCAACAGGGCAAGTCAAATGCACCTAGTCTGCTTCTGTCTTCCCCTTTCATTGCCCAGCTTCCACATGCCCATGTAGGGACCAAAAGACCAGGACTTGGGTCAGGCATGCTTTAGTCATCCAAGTGTTTGCTTTTAAGAAATTAAAATATATATATATATATATATATATATATATATATATATATATATTTGCATGTATATTTTGCAGTAGATTTGCCCCAATCAGTGCAATACATGGTTTGAGTTTTGACCATTACTTCTATGTCTAAAGCCCTTTCCACAGGAACCCAGAAGAGAAGTGAACAAGAATTTTCAACTAAGCAAAAATACCAAATTTGGGGGCCTATCAGATTTAACAAAGAAAGAAAACAAAAAACATACCGACCCCCCCAACTCCCCAATAAACAAACAAACAAAAACCCAATGAGGAAAAACAGTAACAGTGACAAGAAATTCAACTTTCAAATCAGATGCTAACATTAACATATTTGGAGATTTAAACTCCAGATTTGAAGCTTCTTTTGAAAGATGGATAACCTGGGCCCACAAAGCTGTGATGCTTGCTCAGTGTAAACAAAGGCCATGCTCAGATGAGCTGTAAGTCTCCAGCCTCCTCTTAGGGCTTCTCTGCACCACACAGTTCTGTACTCCCCTGGGTCTTAAACTTCCAGAGCAGTGGGTAAGGACACAGCTTCTTGTCTGAGACAAGAAGGGGACTCTAGTGTGAGCGCAATGACTTCTTGAATGCGTGTGACCTTGGACAATGTACTTACCCTCCTGTAGCCTCAGTTTTCTTCCTTGTAAAATGAGAAGAATAATGGGACTACCTATGGGGCCGTTGTGAGAATTACATAATTCTGAGAGTCCCTTGAAAGGCATGCGAGACACATGGGGTCCAGTCCAGTTCCTGGTGACCAGTTAGTTGGTTCTTCATGGCCACACCATGTGTGTCAGAGAAACGTGCTGTGCACCATAAGGTTTTTGATGACTGATTTTTCTGAAGTCGATGGTTGGGACTTATTTCCCAAGATGCCTGTGGTGCAACTTGAACTTCCATCCTTTCAGGAAGCAGCTGAATGTGTTCATCAGAAGCCGGGGTTCTGCCCTCCGGCTCATCGAAGGGTTACTCATCTGAAAAGCAGCGTGGAGCAGATTGTCTGAAGCACGTTATGTCTAGTTTTCCTACCACCCTCCATCCTTTCCATTTTCCGAAGATCTGATACTAAACCAGCTTCTGCTGGAAGAAGCTCAATAACATTTTTGGGAATTCAAGGCCCAAGGAAAGTGGGTTGCCCCCCTCTTATCCCTCGCGATTTGGTTCTATACTGGAAGGAGTTTCAGGGAGACAGGAGATTCAGGATCCCATCCAAGCACTTTGATGTCTGGGTTTTGGAGTAGCTTTGGTTTTAGCTGCTTCCCAGACATCCTAGTGGCTCTCACAGGACGTTTTCTGCTGTGACAGTCGACCTCCCTCAGGATCTTCAGAATAATGGGAGATGCAGAAAGAGCCAACTGGCTCCACATGGTCTACTTCCAGGTAGAGGCTGGAAACTGGATGGAATGGGGCTGGCGGCAGGGTCACAGGGACGACCAGGGCTCTAAGGATGTGTGAGGAGGAATGATTGTGAGCCACAGAAGCCAACTTAAAGCAAAATGAAACAAAATGACATGGTGGAGATGTATGGAAGGACATGATGAGCTCTCAGTCACCCACAGAGCCTGAGGACAGAGACTGCCTTGGGGACAGAGGTCAGGCACTGGAAAGTGATCAGGTGCAAGGTGTCAAGAGCTGATATTACCCTAGCTCTTTTTCCAATGGCTGCCTTGGTGTTCAAACGCTGTGTGTTGAATAATCCATCTTTCTGCCAGTAGTTTTCATTCCCTCACTTATGTATCTAATTAATTTTTTTTTGCATTCTGGAAAAATCTTGGTAACTTCTACCACACTAGTCTATTCATGTTCCAGCACACAGAACAGAACAGGACAGAACGAAACACTCTCACTGCCTTCTGAGCCACAGAAACCCTCGAGAACAGAGAAGAATGGTCCTCTTTGGTTTTCCAAGGTTGGAAAAAAAATTTTTTTTTGGTGTGTGGGGGGGCATCACTGCCTTCTGGTGGTGGGAGTAGGAGGCCTAACCTGGCGCCTGGAGAGCTGCTGCTGGATTTGAACCTCCAACCCAGTGGGCCGCAGTCCCACACACAACTACTATGCCTCTGGGGCTCAGCCTGGAAATTTTTTTTTTTATCATTTTATAAGGGGTCTGTAACAACTGTTATCAGAATCCATACATCAATTAAATCAGGCATGTTTGTACACATGTTGCCCTCATTCATTTCTAGACATTTACTTTCTATTGAGCCCTTTGTTTCAGCTTTTTCCCCCCTCCACCTCACCCTCATAAAGCCTGGATAGATGTACATTGTTATTATTTCCATCTCTCGGAGACTGCTGTCTCCCTGCTGCCATGTTTTCTGGTGTTCTCCCCCCTGCAGAGGGGTGTATGGTTATGCATCGATCATTGCTATTGGTTCCCCCTTTCTGCCTTCCTCTCCAAGGCTATAAATCTTTATAGGAGGAGAGAGACTCAACTTTTTCCTGTGGAGTGCTTGGTGGTTTCAAACCAAAGATATAACTGTTAGCAGTTGGACATGTAATCCACTACGACCTCTAGGATCCTTGCTCTAGTGCAGTGGTCCTCAACCTTCCCAATGCCACGACCCTTTCATGCAGTTCCTCATGTTGTGGTGACCCCAAACCATAAAATTATTTTCGTTGGTACTTCATAACTATAATTCTGCTATTCTTATGAACCGGATGACCCTTGTCAGCCAGTGGTCACTTGACTCCCAAGGGGTCATGACCCACAAGTTGAGAACCACCGCTCTAGTGCTAAACTGCTTCAATTACCTCTCTACTGTATAAACTG
Source organism: Nesogale talazaci (assembly GCA_004026705.1). NCBI lineage: Eukaryota > Metazoa > Chordata > Mammalia > Afrosoricida > Tenrecidae > Nesogale > Nesogale talazaci. The sequence continues at coordinate 5,240 of PVJH01022871.1, forward strand.
ACCCAAATATCAGTTGAGGCACCTAATTTTACCACAAAAACTCCATAAAAGTGTGCTGAAAAACTCTTCTTATGCATCGTCCTCTGCCTTTATGGTCATTACCATTGAGTCGATGTCAATTCAGAGAGACCCTGGAGGACAGGGTGGAGTGACCCCTGTGACTGTCTGAGACTGTCACTCTTGAAAGGAGTAGGAAGCTCCATCTTTCTGCTCAGAGTGGGCTGGTGGTTTTGAACTACTGACCTTGAGGATAGCAGCCCAACTTGTAGCCACTCTGCCACCACGGCTTCTACCTTTACAGTATCTCAAAATACCCAGTGATGTCAAACCCAAAGAAGGATATTACTGAGACGGGAAAGATCAGATCAATTGAAAATGCTGAAGCTCTATGTCATCCTTAAAGCAAATAATTTCAGTTACCTAGAAAACTTAATATCAGGGAGCAGTTTATATACACACAGATATGTACTCTTTAAGTAGATACACTCTTGCATGTGGATCATACATTATTAGTATGAATGATTTCACGTCAGTATAGAAATAACAGAGGAGCTCTGGTGGCATAGTGAGTTCCGTGTTGGTGTGTTAACCACCGGTCAGCAGTTTGCACCCACCAGCTGTTCCATGGGAGAGAGACAAGGTGGTCTGCTCCCTTCAAGGTTGACATCCTCAGAAACCATGGGGAACAGTTCTACTCTGCCCTACAGGGCTGTTGTGTATTGGAATCAACTTGATGACAATTCATTGATCTTAGTTCTAGAAAAAAAAATCTACTCACATATATTATATAACAAAATGTGGCAAATGGGAACATCCTTACTCTTCTGTTTTTTAAGGTATGCCAGTCTAGTTTATGCAAACTGGGACTGGAGGTCCTAATGCTACCTTTGAATATTCTCCCCCGGCTCACTCCCCCTTTTTTGGCCCAAGACTCATTGACTTGTGGGACTTGGGTGTGATACTAATTTTAGAAGGCATGTAGGTCAGAGTTCCTCTCACACTGGTGTGGCCACTCTCAACAACGCTGTGGGAGGCACTGTTAGAGCTTCAAACAGCTGTGGAGAAGCAGCAGATGACATGATAGGCATGTTGATTTGTGACCATATAGAGCCGCAGGTCATGCCTGTCCTTCCTTTTTTTTTTTTTGCCCTTCTGGCTATAGCAAACAGAATGCTCTTGATACAAGATGACTGCACCTACAGGAGCAACTAAAGCAATGAAAAGTATGGATTTGGGGATCAGCATTCACAATAAAAAGAACTTGATGACTTAGAAGTGTTTTGTGACACTCTGACAGCCAGGGCTTAAGATTTCTATATTTTAACAGTGTTGAATGCTTTCAGATATATTTGCAAAGTGATCTGGGGGAATCAAAGAAAATTCAAATGGGCAGAGGAACCAATCACTCAACGTTTCTCCCAATCAACATATTAATAGTTGGGGACAATGAGCACCTGTCAGCATTGGACTTCTCCCAAAAGCTTCTGGATCTGCTCCTGGATGTGGTTGTCCCTTGCTCTTGGGTTGGTTTCTATTCATGGCCACCTCAAATGGAGTGTTACCTGGTGCTGTACCACCTCCGTGATCACTGGTGGTGTTGACTCTCTCATGCCTTCCTGCCTAGGGGGCTTATCTTCTAGGACTACATCTGATGAGTTTCTTGGTCTGATGTGAGAAAGCAGATGGCCAGGACTTTTCCACCCCTCACCCTAATCTCGTGGAGTCTGGAAGCTCTGTGGAAATCATACCACCATGGTGATACCACTAGTATGTAAAATAGGCCTAGCTTCCAGGATTAGAGCAACATATGAGTCGCCACAGTGTGACAAACTGACAGACAGATGAGTGGTGGAAGACCCAGGATGTTGGTGTGGTGCCTAGGTGGCATTGACTTGGTTTCAACGCTTGTGCTTTATCTAGACACAAGAGGGTGAAGCCCCACATGGTCCTGTGTCACCCTTACAGTTGTTCCTATGCCACAGTCAATTCGATCGGCGCAGGGATCATGAAGGTGGTATTGGAGCAGGTCTCTTTTCATTCAAGGTTGGCATGCAAGGACACAGGATAGAGGGTTTAATTTGTAGTGGTGAATGGGACCTTGGCAAGTGTCCCTTGGGAAAGCATGCCTGAAGGGGATTTGGGTATTGGTCCATGAAAACTACTCAAATGGATGCAGCTTATTTTGGCTTTGAGATCAAGGTTGCAGTTTTGCTAATTGGCAAAGGAGCAGTGGGGTGGCTTTGGCTGCAGAAGTAGATTCTTCTTTGCTGATCCACGGAAAGTGACTTCCCTTTCCTGGCCGGTGCCTTCTCAGATGACTTTTTAAATGGTGTGCTTTCAGCTAAGGCAGTGTGGTTGAGCCTCAAGCTGTTGGAATAAGGTTTTTGGCACACTTGTGGGCCATGGTGATGAACTTCCGTCCTCCCCGCTGAGTTTCAGCATGACTCCGCTGAGTTCTAATGAACACCCAGAAATGTTTACCTAAGTTCACTTCTGATGGTTGGGAATATTATATTCATTAGGATCAGCGTTTTTGACCTACGCTAGTCTCAACATGTGGATTTTTTTTTTAATGTGAGGAAAGTGTAGGTTCTGATCCATCAGATCTTTGAAAGTCTGTTTATGATGGTTTTACTTTGGGGGCTCTGAGGGGCTTGCTAATTTTCTGTGCTAAAATGCTCTCTGGCATTTTCCAATGAAAATAAAAGCTTCCCTTTACTTAGTATTCACTTGACATCAGGCGTTATGCTGCACGAACTTTCATCATCTCGTTGACTCCTCTACAAACCCTTGTGCTGCAGCTCTCCATTGCCATTTGGGACATGGGGAAGCAGAGTCTTTCATTGCTTAGTGGTTCTCAACTTTCCTAATGCCATGACCCTTTCATATAATTCCTCATGTGGTGATGACCCCCCCAACCACAAAATTATTTTTATTGTTACTTCATAACTGTAATTGTGTTACTGTTATGAGTTATAATGTAAATATATGATATGCAGGATATATTTTCATACTTACAAATTGAACATAATTAGAGCATAGCAATTAATCACAAAACTATGTAATTATGTATATATTGTGAAAGATGTATTCTAATGACAGATAAATGAAATTTTATCTTGAAGCATGGTATAACATGGGTAATAGTTTTCACAGCAGGTACTCTTTTTTTTCCCATTGTATTATTTATTTCATTTAAGAGATCACAGGCAGTTTCCCATATCATCAACATTTTTTTTCACCTTTGCTGCTAAGAAAATATACCTGAAGGTGTTGTCCATATTTTGTTTGAAAATATGCTTGCATTTCAAACAGAAAAACAATTAGCCATTTCCTTACTGGCTTTTTTAAAATTAAAAATCATTTTATTATGGGCTCATACATCATTTTTCACAATACATAAATAAACATACTGTGCCAAGCACTTTCACATGTCCGCTGCTATTATTGTTCTCCAATCATCTGCTTTTTTCTTGAGCCCCTGGTATCTGCATTTCCATCCCTTCCCCTCTTCCCTTGCTCTCCCCTCCCCACCAACCCTCAATACATTATTATTGTTCTATCGTATCTTACACTACCCAACCTCTCCCGCAACCCACTCCTATGATGCCCGTCCTTCAAGAGGGGATATATGTAGATATCCTTGCAGTTGGTTCCGTCTCTCTACCCCACCTTCTCTCCACCCTTCCAGCAGCTCCAGTCTTACCATTGACCCGAAGGGGCTCGTCCATCTTGGTTTCCTCACATCTCCAGCTCCCCTCTATACTAGTGTACTTTCTTCAGTCCATCTGGATTTATAAGGTAGAGTTGGGACCATGATGGTTGTGGGGAGGAAGACTTCAGGAACTAGAGGAAACTTGTATGCCTCATCGCTGCCCTGTTGTCTCTTGACTGGTGTGCCTCCTTCCCCTGACTCCCCTGTAAAGTGATGACCAATTACATGCCAGTGGGCCTTCGGACCCCACCCTGCTCTCCCCTGATTTGTGATGACTCGGTTCTTGTTCTTCGATGCTCAACACCTGCTCCCTACGGCCCTCTTGATCACACAGGCTGGTGTGCTTCTTCTATGTGGACTTTGCTGTTTCTGCGCTGAATGGAGACTCGATTATCTTACAGTCACAGCAGGTACTTTTATGTGAGCATATCTGCCTGTGAACTTCAGGATTCCTGAAGCTGAGAACATTGCTTTCTCACTTGGAAGTATCAGAAGTGGCCAGCCTCTGATACATACATCATGGGTTCAATAGGCAGTTGTGCAGTGATAATTATTATTTATTATAATAACGATATAGAGATCATGAGAGAGGAACAATAAGAGTCAGACATATATAACATCAGGGTAACATGCTTACCTCCGCGCCGCGTGGTGGTCCACATGGAGAGAGAGGCAGGAGAGGGATTACATGATGAGGGCGAGGAGCCGAGAGTGTCCAGGGCTCAGGGGCAGGCGAGAGTCAGGAGCGAGAGTGGGGAACATTAATTTTTCCCTCTTAAATAATCTTAGTGGGGACATATGTGTCCTACTGCCACCGGTCAGGACATGTCACAAGAGGGGCTGTCTTAAGGGCTACAAGGTGATAATGGCTTAGGGATGCCTGCGTGACTAAGGCGAGAGGGATGTGATAAGGGAAGGCCTCAGACTCCTGGGGGTAAATGAACAGGTCTGTCTTGTTAGGAGTCATTGACAATGGCCCTTGAATCTGGTCCACAGGCCTCCAGGGAATCGAACCATCATCCTAACAGCAGGGGAGACAGCTCTATCATGAGGGATGCAAAGGCCTCAGATAACTGGGAACTTCAAGGGGAATAACTAGCTTAGTCAGCTTCAAATGCTGGTAAATAGGTTGCTTAATATTTTAGAGCATATGATGTGGAAAAGTCCTATCTTCATCCCACACGGAAGAACTTAACATAGTCGGTGCTACAACCATGGCCACAGATACCATAATACGCGTCACTGGAAAAAGTTTACCCTTCTGATGGGAAGTCCATCATGAGCAGGCTTGATATCCTTTCTTTTAAAGTGTGTCGTATGTGTGCGTGAGGGGGGTCAGGTATTGGGGGTGGGGGTCCATGTATAACTATGCAATAGAAGCCTTCTTCTCAAAGACCCCAGCTAGTGCTCCTGCTCCCTTCATCTGGCTCCTAGTGTCCAGGGTGCAGTATTACAGATTTAGTCTGGAGATGAATAGAGGAGTGGTGTCTTAATTCCTAAGACCATCATAAATATGTATTTACCGATGGTCTTAGGCAACCCCTTTGATAGGGTCATTTGACCACCAAAGGATGTGGCGACCCACAGATTGAGAACCTCTGTTTTAAAGGATCTTTGTTGTGATTATGTTCATGCAGTTAGTTGTGAGTGAAGGGAGAACTAGCTGTGGGTCAGGGAAAGGGGTGCTCACACTTTTTCAGCATGCCAGCTACTTATAAAACGATCAGGGAAAATGATCTACCAAATACAAAAATGCAAAACATGTATTTTTATTCATTTAATACATTTATTCATAAATGCATTGAGAATTCTTTATATGGATAATGTATGCTTATGTACCTTGCCTAACTGCATGAGTCCATAGTGCACAACCCCATTAACTATGTACATTTTGTTTCATGACCTGAGTTGACTCTGATGACTCGCACTGGCTGGAATGAGCCAGGGATGCAGTCCGGACAGTAGCTGTTGACAGCCAGCCTCAAGCACATTTCCAAAGGATCATCAATCATGGTGGAACAGTACTTAGACTTCATGATCTTTATGTGGGAAAAGGCTGACTCACATACATAAGTAGAGCAGACTAATGCAATCAAGGAGGTAGCACATTTTCTCATGTTTGGGTACTTTCCCTCTGTGAGTAAGTTCCAGAACTGTTCATGTGTTCTGAACTTCAGTTGTATGCCAACTTGTAGTGTCAAAATCTCCCATTCTGTATGAAAGTGATACGTTTTTGTCTCCTTACTTGGTCCAACTCCCTCACTCACTTTAGTATCCTTTCTTACATTTAAGAAAAAAAAAACCCAAGGTCTAAAAGTTGATAATAACTTGGCTTGTCAGTTTTGCTGCACTTAGCGCAGTTGTTTGTGCATGCGTTTGACTCCTAAGATTGCGTCTGCGCTGTATATCAGTTAAGGGATGGGACTGATAATAGGCTTACGTTTATTTTTTTTAAGACCGTGCAATCTACCCACGCTACATTTGGGATCAACAAGTAGATCAACGTATTGTTCTATGCGGTCATTTCTGCCCGATGAGTTGCCTTTTGGCCAAGAATCTGGAAAGTTGAGGTCTATGGCACAGAGTCCATTGGCTGGTTCAAGTCTCTATTTAGGATTTCTGAAGCTCAGAACATTGCTTTCTCCCTTGGAAGAACTTAACACAGTCGGTGCTACAAACATGGACACAGATACAATAATACGAGTCATTGGAAAAAACTTACCCTTCTGGTGAGTAGTGCATCATGAGCATCTTATGGTAACGTAGTCACTGTCGCTATAGATTCACCTCTCTGAGAATTCATATAAAGAAAAGCCAACAACCGTGCCCACAAGGACAATTACAACATAAAACCCAGAAAGCCCTTATTTCCAAAGAAAACAGAACACAATAAAAATGAAAAAAAAAAAACTAGAATAAATATAAGATGGGTCCAAAAGGAGAACATAAGATAAAATAATGAAGTTTTGAACCTAAGACATCAGCCCTAATCCTCTTTCCATTCTATTCTGTCAGAGAGCACGGGGATTCCTAGGGAATCCTCTGGAGGCTTGATCCACCTGGGGATGCTGACAATGGATTTTGGATGTAGTTTGCTTTTAAATGTAAGAGTGGAAGTGACAGATTAGACCCCAGACAGGGCAGAGGACAAGGGCTGTGTTTTCAAGTGTGTAAAGCTTGCCTGCTGGAGATGAGCCAACCATTTGAGATTCGAAGGGGGAGCGTCCAGCTCAGGACAAAGGCTCAGAAGAGCTAGCAGTGAAGGAGAATTGGACACGGGAACCAAAGAGAGGAAGCAGTTAAGTGGGATTGCCATGAAGGAGGGGGAACAAGTGTGGGTGACTTGTAGAATGGACGATGGCGGAGGGGGGACTGCTCTGGATACCTCATCCCATTCCCAACCAGAAGCTACAGAGAGAAAAAAGAACAGGCTACAAGCTGTCGGTCTCTCTTCTTACCCATCTCTCCCTCGAGATTTCCGGTCATTAGTGGTTTCCTCCTGGCTCAGTGGACCGCGTGCCTGGCGGCAGAAGAGCCGCTTCTGAGAAAGGAATTGTCGAAGCTGCCTCTTGTTCTGGCCATGGGTTGACCACCCTTTCCCTCTTCATCCAGGCCTTCTGTGTGCAGAGAGAGGCCGAGGGTTTCATCTGGTTCACAAGGATGCCACATAGAAGCCACCAGGAGATGGGAGAAGGTGAGGGTGGGGGCGGAGGCAGGTTCCATGAGAATAAGCAGACATTTGAGATGTGATCTCCTGGCCTCAGACCCACTCCAGCAGAGAGCTGGTCCCTGGGACCCTGCTGTGGGTGAGGTGTTTCCCTTTCATTAGAACCCACAACAGAACTTGTCTCAAGATGGACCAAGTGAGGGGCTTAGTCACAGGCCACAAGAGGTTGTTCCTTTGGGCCTGACAAGAACTGAGAAGTGGACTTTTTGGAGCCCAGGCTGTACTGTGGCTCACAGACCCCTCCAGAGCAGCATGGAGCCCCTTTCCTGTTCTGGAGAGTGAAGCAGTCCGGAGTGTTGAAGGAGTGGGCTCAGAAGCAGAGGGGCGGCATTTATGCTCATCATCACCACTTCCAGTTTGTGGGTCAAGCCACTCACCCAATTTGTGCCTCGGTTTCTTCATTAGCAAGAGGTGCCTTGCTATGTTGACTGCCTCAACTCATTGCTAGGTTGGCTGGGTCAATCTCAACTTAAACAGACTCCATGGGTCCGAGTGGAACTGTTCACTGGACTCTGGTGGTGTTTTGGTGATGCAGGGGGCTGGGATCTACAAAATCAGCTGTTTGAAACTAGCCAACCCCTCCATGGGAAAAAGACGAGGCTTTCCACTCCCGTAGAGCATTACAGTCTTGGAAACGCACAGAGGCAGTCCTACTATTTCCTACAAAGCCACTGTGAGTTGGATTTGACTCCATGGAATGAGGATGGATTCTTGGTTTAATCTTTGTGGGAGTAGGGAGCCAGATTATTTTCTCTCATGGAGTGACTGATAGGTTTGAACCACCAACCTTCCTGTTAGCTTATTTGGTGTGCCACAAGGGCCCCTGGTGGGGAAGTCTAAATGGGTGTCAAGTCTTTAGCATGGCTCCTGGTGTTAGTCACTGCTCATGCCATGCCAGTATTATTGAGTCCTGGGTCTGTGTTTTTTGTTTTGTTAGTTTTCATGTGACCAAATAAAGTTGTCGCTGAGGGTAACAGGAACACCACTGAAGATAATAACAGTGGGTAATAGTTACTGAGCTTTTACCACATAGAAGTATTTTTTTTCAATCCCATTTCATTTGGGAGTCCCTGAGAGCATGGATGGTTTTGCTAACTAGCAAGTGAGAAGTTTGAGTCCACCCAGAGGGCACTCAGAAGACAAGCTTGGTGGTTCTGCAAGGGATTAGCCTAATGGAGTTCTATTCTGACAAATGTAGGGGGTCACCCCAAATTGGTTCTAACTGAACAGAAACTGGTTCATCTCATTTTATCCTCATCAAAGTACTTCCAAATACTTACCTTTGTCATTCCCATAGTATGGTAAGGAAATTGAGGTTCAAGGAGACCAGTTGACTTGTACAAAGTTACAGGTCAGCTGGAGCCAAACTCACATCTGTCTGACTCAAATACCTCCTGCACAGATATGTGATCTCATACATCCGATGTCACCACAGCATGGCGGTGTGACTTGCAGTGTTAATTTTTATTTCCTTGTTGCCTGGTTGAAGATTATGGGAAAGAATGTGATGGGCTAAGATCAGCCTATGGATTCTCTGCCACTTGGGTTCAGTGTGCACCCTCAGAGTAGTCAGCTGGTGCTAGAGCAGTGGGGTCATGGGGGACCGGCATGGGGTCAAAGCCACGTGAGGACTGAGAGTTGCCCAGAGAGGAGGGAATTAGCAGGGCAGGAATATGCCTGGGCAAGTCCGAGTCTTCTAGTCCACCAGGACACTTGGCATGACGCAGAATGAGCATTCACACATGGCCCCTACAAAGTCTTCCCACCACCTCTGTGTATCTTTAGTACCTGTTCAATCCTGAAATTGCCTTGAGGTTCTCTCCATAGGGACAAGGCGCTGGAAGTGTTAGTGCTTGCCTTTCACTTGCCAAATTCAGCTGTGGGCAAGGGGGATCATTACTGGCAAGCTCAGCCCTGCCCACTTCTGGAATCAATCTACTCAGGGTTGGCAGTACATTGAGTGCCCTGTGTCTGCCAGCGGGTTGGGTCTGCAAATTGCTCTGGTAGCTCTAGCAGCAAGTAACTCTGTGACCTAGCCACCCCCATCTCTTGCTATGATTTTCTGGGAACGTCTCTGCTGGGCTCTTGGAATAGTGCTCTGCTTATAGCTCTGTGGTTGCACTCCTTCAATGAGGTTGACTATCTGCCCATAACTCCCCCTTTCCCCCCACTACCTGTGAACCCAGTCACTAGCTTGCATTCTCCTTTAATCCAGAGAGAACTCTTTTGACTACAATCTACCCACTCATTACATCAGGCCACTTTTGCAGATATTTAAACAGATGTTTTCTATGGGTAATTTCAAACATATATAGAATCATATCAGTAAATCCTCATGTCTCCATAACCCACCTTCCGAAGTGAGTAAATCTTGGCCAAAGTGATTTTCTTCCACCTATTTTCCCAGTTGCTGTAGGTTAACTCAGCTCATAGTACCCCGTGTATATGAGAGAAGAACTATACTCCAAAGGGTCTTTATGCCTGTGACATTTTAGGAACAGGTTACCAGGCCTTTTTTCAGAGGTTTATCTGTGTGGATTTGAACATTCAACTTATCTGTTAATAGTAGAGTGTTAACCATCTGTGTGGTCAGGGGCTTGTTACCCACTGCCATGGTGACCGACTCATGGCAGCAAATAGGGCTGGGTGGAACTGTTTCCTACGGTTTTTGAGGGTGTACATCTCCAGTGGATCAGAACCCACTGTGCCCCCAGGACTTCTTCAGGTTTTCCTCAGTTCCACCCAATCTCCTTCAATAATATTTTAATGAACGTTTCATGTATTCTATCATTGCCTCTGTAAACATTATTATTGTGCATTTCTGAAATTGCAGGACTTTAAAAAATAGTTTTATTGGCATATAATTCATGTACCATATAATTACATGGTTTAAATATATTTAAAAGTGTTGTGCAATCATCACCACAATTTTAGAACATTTTCTCCATTGCTGTACCTATTATTATTAGCTCATCATTCCTCCCAACCTCTCCTGCCACAACCTGAAGGAACTATTTATTGATTAGGTTCCTGACTATATAGAGTTACTGAGGTTGCATTTCATATAAGGAAACCCCCTGGTTTATTACAACCAGGTAATAAAAATGCAGAAAATGTTCCATCCAAATGAAAGCAGAAGATAAAAGAAACTAGAATAAAAATGGGCCAAAAGGGAAAACAAATGATATGTTATATTTAACCTAACTGCCTCTGCAGTAATCCACTTTCTTATGCACTCTGAGGACAAGGCTGTTCACATCCGTAGTCAACAGGAGCCTTGGTGATACAGTGATTTTGAGTTGGGCTATGACCCACATGATCAGCAGTTCAAAACCACTAGCAACTAACTCTGTGACAGACTTGGTTTTCTACTCTCTTAACAATTACAGCCTTAGAAGCCCACAGGGGGTCACTATGAGTCCGCTGATTTGATGGCAGTATGTTTGACTTCATGCAACGGTCTGTGGGTGTTCAATAGAATGAGGACTCTGAAAATGAATTTTGGACTTTCACTGTCATCCATAACCTCTGCAAACCAGTTGCTCAGAATTTAAGCTCTAATATAATTTCTTCCTCTGATCGTGGATTTTATTATTTGCAATCCTTGGTCATATGAGCTGGTGGACTTAGTTTGTGTGGACTTCGTTCACACCTGACTTAGCTGGCTGCTTGTTTTAAGACAGCAGTTTTCAACATGGGGGGGGGCTGACCCCTTTGGGGGTTGAGTGACTCTTTCACAGGAGCCACCTAAGACTATATTTCCAATATAGTCTTAGGAACCAAGAAGCTACCCCTCTATCCATCTCCAGGCAGGTCTGCACACATGCAGATATGCCCACATACAGGGTCACCACAACATGAGGAAGTGTATTAAAGATTTGTGGCATTAGGAAGGTTGAGAACCAGTGTTTTAAGAGAAGGCTTTTAAACTCCAGATGCTATTCTTTCTGGCAGCTAGGCACTACCTGATTTACTAACCACATTTTACTATGGCACGGTATCATGAGCAGAGTCACATCATAAGAATCAATTGGTCTTAGGTTAGGGCTTATGACTAAGTGCAAGCTCAAAAATCCCTTTGTATGTATGTCTATATTCATATCCTTACCTAAAAATAACTTAAGTAATCTCCATGGAGTCACCTCCATGGGGTAATTCTCAGAATATTAGAACTCAATATTCTAACTCAATATTCTAACTGATTCAACAGTACAGATTTTAAAATACAGCAGAACCCTGGACCTTGATGCTAATCGATTCTAGAAGGAGCTTCCAGATGCAATGCAGCCAAGTTCTGAATCAATTAATTCATTCTCAACCACCAAGTTTTTACCCTCATCCTGATTTTTTTTATACAAAACATTTCATAGAAATTTCAAAGTAAATAAGTTCAGAGTTAAATAATATAATTTTGGGGTGGGGGGGCATCACTGCTCTCCAGTGGTGGGAGTGGGAGGCCCAGCCCCACTGCTGGAATTGAACCTCCGTCCCAGTGGGCCGCAGTCCTGCGCACAACCACTATGCCACCAGGGCTAAGCCCAATATAATTTAAATAAGCAACACAACATTAAAAAAAGGTTTCTAACAACTACAGTATGGCTCATATCTGGAAATTGAAGAGGATCTGGATCTGTGGACATGGTTGTGGAGAGAGAGTGATTGTTCAGAAGGGGATTCCCCTTCCATAAAATTAATTGGTAGCGGGTTTTCAGGAGTTTTTCCCCCTCCTTGTCTTTTTTCACTAGGATCTGGCCGACTTTCTCAAAAAAAAATCTGTCTAATGTGATCTATTGTTGGCATTTCCTTAATTGTTTTCTAAAAGGGTTTATTAAACTATCATCAACAATAACAGGGTTATTGGCTGACGTGGTTAACCAGTTCTTTATCATGATGATTCTTTAAAAAAAAAATTCTTTCTTTGGACCCATGCATTATATCTAAAAACAGAACAAAAAACCTCAAAAACTAAGAAAATTATAGCAAGATGCTTGGAACACAGGTGCAAAAGGTTTAAACAATGCTCACTAACAATGATAACTGATAACTAAGTGACTGAAACATGAACTGCTTGCCGGGTCGGATCCCAATGTTTTGTTCTTGCTCTGGCATAAAATCTTCTCAACATTTTGCATTGAAATCCACTTATGTTGAGTACTGATGGGGTTGAGTGCTGGGGTTCTACTGTAACATTGAAAATAGAGTAAATCTGCATATATTGAAAGGGTTTTTTTTAGGCTAAAATACATAGAATGTTCACTTCAACATGTTAAAAACTTAAGAAGCTGGATTCTGATTAAGAAAACAACAAGGATTAGATTTAAGGCAAGAATTTCAACCTCACTCATTCTCTGAGTCAAAACTATGTTTGGAGAATGAAGACATGCCACAAAAAAAGAGTATGAAAATATCAAGTATATGGTTGTCTTAAGTTGCCAATTATTAAGCACTGTCAAAAGGAAGAGATTTGAACCAAAGATCGTTTCTGGGAGGGTGTTGTGTTCTTTGATGTTGCATCTCTTTTGCGGTGTTTTGTTGCTCTTGCTGTGCAATGCTGATGCTATTAATATATTGTGCTTGCAGAATGGTTGTGTTTGAATTCTATGGTTCCTTCAGTTATTGGGAAGATTACATTTATAGAAAGAGATGTCATCCCATCTGCCATCTTGTTTTCTAGCGTTAGAGTTTAATAAAAAGACAAAGCAGGACCAGTGCTGGGCCCTTTCATTCGCTCATCCAGGTTTCTGGATCATGAGTGTATCCATAGTATCTGGAGTCCCAGAATGGTGCAAATGGCTAACACACTTGGCTGCTGTGTTAGTCTGGGTACACTAGAGAAACAAATTCATAAATACGCATTTGGATATAAGGGAAAGGTTTATATTCAAGAGGAATGGAACATTGAGAAAGCAGCCCAACCCAGTCTAGAACAAGGTCATAAGTCTAATATTAGCCCGTATGTCCAAAACCAGTCTATAAAGTCTCCTTCCACCTCACAAAGCATGTGCAATGACACCAGGACAATCACAGGCCAGTGGGTGCAGAGTCTTATGTGTCCAGCAGCAGTAGAAACATTCTGGCTTTGGCAGAAGTCCCCTCATGACCAGGACTCAGGGTCCACCAGCAGTGTCCATTGGCGGTAGAAGCATCTCAGCGCTGGCAGGGGTCTCTCTGTGGTTTTTTCAGCTTCAGACGTCCAGTTCCATCAGGGTAAGGCCATTTGGCTTCTCCTCTGGCTCCTCCATTTCCTTGGATGCTGCCATCTTGTCTTGTCAGTCGTGTGTCTCCCAACAAATGGGGAGATGGTCGCTCATCTCCTAGAGGGAACTATCATGAATCTTCCCAGAATTCTCAGAGAAAGTCATGCCCACACAGAGGTCTCATTGGCTGTGTCCAGATTGACTGGATAAACTCCACCCTTACATTCCCAGTCATGAAATAGACACACGAGTACATGACTGCCCTAGCTGCTAACCCAAAAGTTGGAGATGGAACCCCCACAGGTACCTCGGGAGAAAGACCTGGTGATCTACTTCTGGAAACTTAGCCATTGAAAAGCCAAGGGAGCACAGTTTTACTCTGACACCCATGGAGCTGTCTGGAGTCAGAATGGATTCAATAGTAACTAGATTTCCTAGGATCTACTGGGAGTAACCTTTTTTTTTTTTTGAGGCATACCCTTAACCGGATAGACATAAGCGTGTTTGATATGGTTTAATCCAGTGCAGTCATTCTCTGCATTCATGACCAAATGATTCCACTCAATGGAACGACACTTGCCTCTGGATACCTCTTCAGATTGACTCCTCTTAACACAACATCTCTTGCCATACTGATTGGAGCCTTGGGTGAACTTCAGCTTTCAGGCCATCTGTGTGTTTTGCAAGGAGCTCTGCTTAAGAACTTGCCATCCAAAAGATGGCTCTTTAAACTCATCAGCTGCCACCCAGGAGTAAGATGTGGCAGTCTGTTTCCATACATAGGCTAGCTTTATAGGAAAACTCTATATAAACCCTAGGGGCAATTCTATTTTGTCCCATAAAGTAGCTATGTGTTGGAATCGACTTGAGGGAAACTCGAGTTTGTTTTTGTGTGCTTTGCATAACTTCTGGCATATGGTAAGCATTCGACAAAAAGTAGTTGTGATTGTTCTCTTTTTCCCCCTAGAAGTCCTACCTGCCACCCATCCACACACCCACTGTAACTTGGTATCTTTAACATCTGCCCTGAACAGCCCAGCTTCTAAGGGCAGGATGCTCCATTTCTCTCTCTTCCCATACTTCTATGCCCTGAGCTCCATTCCACTTACTGAGGACAAGGAGCGATGGACTCTTGAGGCTGAGAGCAGTCCTTTCTGGATGCACCTCCTCAAGCATGGTCTCTAAGTTTGAACCTGCCTCCTCCATGAGCCAAGGAATCCAAGGCAGGCTTAGCCTCTAGAGGGGGCAGGAGAACCAAGAAAATCTGCAGTTATGTCTGGGATGAGATCGGCAAGTGGGATTCAGAGAGGAAGGGGTGGACTCCTGCTTTTGGCTGCATATCCAAGTCGCATTCTCCAACCCCGCTGTAACCACCAATGAGCTGGTACACAGGTCCTGACTAGATCCCCCTGCCCCTCTGATGGCTCGTGGTGCACAAGGAAAAGGTGGGTACCACCAGCTGCTGTCATGGAGCTCCCATCAACCCTGCTGGCAAACCCTGCTCAAGGCTACACAGAAGGCTCTTGTAAAAAGTGCAGGTGTTCCCTAGAAGAGTGTTTGTGAGGCTTGAAGCCATCTCACACTCTTCTTAAACAGATGTGGCTGAGGCAGCAATTCTAGTAATGGGGCAAAGAGCCTTTGCTTTTATAAACCTTATAGACACCTGGGAAACCCAGGCCTGTTTGTGCAGCATCTACTGTGCTTTTTGGCCAGGTCTACGTGTGGGAGCCTGGAAGTGCCTGCTAGAGGGAGTGTGTGCCTATAAAGTTCTCCTTCTTGGTCTCTAGTACTGGCTAGCTGTCCCGACCCCATCTATTCCTTCTGGGTTGTTTTGAAGTGAGCTGAGAGATGACTGGTTAGGGCATAACTTGGACTAGACACTGAACTAGACCCCACCTATCTATACATCACATAAAGTGGAACGTTCTTTCTTGTGTCAATGTCTGAGCAGACATGGTGGCTCTGTTTCATAGAAGTGTCAGGGGTCTTGCTCCTTGGTGGGTGGAGCATTGTCCTTACTGGCATGGGGTAGTGATTTACATTTTGCTGACACTTTATTGGTCAGATAGTTGGGTGGGGGTGGGGGGGAGGGAGGTGTAACTAAACATATTCAGTTTTTAAAAATCTTTCCAATGGAAGAAAATGACTGCAACAATGGGCTCAAGCATAGTAATGGTCCCGAGGATAGTGCAGGACTGGGCAAAATTTTCTTGGTTGTATATAGGGATACTTTGAGCTGGAACCAATTCTATGACATGTAACAGCAACTTGAAAAAGGGAGAGGGGGAGTGGGTGTTGAACTCCAACTCAACTCAACTGCCATGGAGTCAGTTCTGAACTATAGGACAGTGTAGAACTGAGGCTGTGGACTTCCAGGTTTTGACATCTTTGTGAGAGTAGAAAACCTCTTTTTTTTTTCTTCTTCCTTTTTCCTGAGAAGCAGTTGGTAAGTTTGAATCACTGACCTTCAGGTTGGTTTCCCAAAGTGCTGCCAAAATGGCGAGGGGAGGCAACACCTTGAACTCCTGTAGTGTTACTTTTTAGAATATGAAGACTATTAAAGGTCCCTGTCCCATCCTGCATTAGATCCCATAAGCAAAATGGCATTACCGGAGGAAGTAATGCCCTCAAACCAGCTCAAACTCACTGCCACTGGATGGTGGTAGCGACTTTTTAAAAATCAAATAAGCATTTAAAAAGACATGTGTAGCCATGTGCTAAAAAGTCATATCTCCTTCTTGAGTTCAGGAAGAGAAATTATTAGGTTCCCCAAGTACAGGAAGGCATGTGCATTTTTGCATCAGGTTTGCATTGAGAATCCGATTTGCTCAGTGAGTGAAGAAGGTTGGCTTCACTGCCAGCACAAAAAAGATCAGTAGAAGAAGACAGCATAATAAAACATACTAAATGGAAATGAGCTTGCTGGAGAAAGACAAAGGGAGTGTTCTTCATGGGGAAGGTGAGATGCTCGGGCAATGACATTCAATATATAAAGTGTAGAATACTATCTTGAAGATCAGCTTCCATATAAAAGGGGAAGGAGGGGGACCCAGATGTGTTTTTATTTATGTCCTCATTTTATTAGTCATTTTAATGGGTGGTGGCTCTTATAAATCTTATGACAATCCAATTATATTAATACAATCCAATTGTATTAAGCGCACTTGTACCTAGGTTGCCATCAACATTTCCAAAACATTTTCTTTCTACTTGAGCCTTGGTATCACCTCATTTTAATTTTATTCATTTTATTGGAGGCTCTTACAGCTCTTATAACATTCCATACATCAACTGTATTGAGTATATTTCTACATATGTTGCCATCATCATTTCCAAACATTTTCTACTTGAGACCTTGAATTCAGTTCCTTCCTCCCACTCCTCCACCTTCGTGGATACTTGATCAATGATGTTTTATTGTTATTTTGTTTCTTACTGTTCATCACTTTCCATTGTTTCCTTTGCCCACATTTCTGTTATTCGTCCCCCTGGGGGGTGGACTATATGTCCAATCCTCCCACCCCCATCACCTCTATCCTCATGATATCCCTACTCTCAGATTTGTACCTGAAGACTTTATCTGTCCTGAATTCCATCTGTAAAAAGTGCTTATTTGTATCAATGTGCATACCCTGGTCTAACCAGATTTGTAAGGTAGAACTGGGTCATGGTAGTGGGAGAGTAGGAAGCATTTAGGAACTAAAGGAATTATGTGTGTTTCATCATTGCTATACTGCACCCTGGTTGAATCATCCTTTCCTTGGGGGGTGGGGTGGGGGTGTCCAGTTGCCTATAGATTCCAGTTGTCTATAGATGGGCCTTGGGTCTCCACTCCATTCCCCCTCTTTCACATTGATATAATTGATTATTTGGATCATTTGATACCCGATACTGTCGACACCTCATGATCACACAGGTTGGTGTGCTTGCTTCCTCGCGCTATGTGGCTGCTTGTCTTACTCTAATCCTTTAAGACCCCCAAAGCTATATCTTTTGATAGCCAAGCACCATACACTTATTTCACCACATCTGCTTATGCACCCATTTTTACTTTAGTGCCAGATCTGTTTTAAGTGGTTGTTGAGATGACTCGGTGTGATTAGATTGTTGTGATCCATCAGATTTTCAGTGGCTGGTTTTCAAAAGTAGATTGCCAGGTCTTTTCCTCTTAGTCTCTCTTAATCTCGAAGCTCTTCTGGAACCTGCTCAGCATCCAAGCACACACAAACGTTCACTTTCAATGACAGAGAGGTAACTACACATGAAGTATATTGTCTGGAAATTGAATCTGGGGTTCTTGCAGGGAGGTTCATGGAGCATTTTCCTATTAAAGCACTGTTGCCGAACAGGTAAAGCTGTTTGATGGGTACTGGTAAAGGTGCCGAACAGGTAAAGGTGTTCGATGGCTAGGTATGGAAATGGAATCCAAGTGAATAAATAGAATAGAAAAGGCAAGACCCCAGAGAACAGATTGAGAGGATTCCCCTAAAGGCAGCCTGGATGCAGGAAACTTTTCAGAAATATTTCTTATGGACAGGGAGGAAAGCCACAGGAAGAGCAAGCAGGGAAACTCATTCAGGATTGGGGCAGCCATGTCTGGGCAGACATGTGGGAGGGAGGATTGAGAAGATCACTTTCTTGTACATTTAAGAATTACTGAGTCATCTCCAAGGTAAGGACACCAGTATTGCCTGTGTCCTCAGGGACTGCCCCTGACACTTTAGAAAATATACTTCTTCCTATAAGGAAGGGGAGAATGAATAATTGTCAGGTAATAGTCAACCTACCCTAACCTGGGTTCTTTTTGAGCACATTCCCCGGTGCCTCTGTTCTTTTCACCCATTTAGCTGACAAGACAGGAACATGGATGGTGTAGTGGTTACACTTTGGGCTATTAACCACAGGTCAGCAGTTCGAAACCACCAGCTGTTCTCCAGGTGAAAGACAGGGCTTTCTATTCCCATCAAGAGTTATAGTCTCAGAACCTCACAGCGGGCAGGTCTACCCTGTCCTGAAATCGACTCCCTGGCAGTAAATTTGTCGTTTTAGTTAATAAGATGGATTGACACAGTGGCTGCATTGATGGACTGCAACTTAAGAGTACTTATGAGGACTGTCCAGGGCTGGGGAGGGTCGATATGAATCACAAATAACTGGAAGGCACCAAACAAGCGCTGACAAGGGGACAAACCGGTCTTCTACCCAGAGCGTCTTTTGACCACTTGCATCAGCTTGCACCAAAACCCAATACCAAGAATCCAGTACTTCCTTGTGGGTTCTCCTGGGTTCACATGTGGGCAGTTTGCATTCTGCCCCTGGGGTAGAACCAGAGCTAGAGTCCTTTCCAGGAAGGTAAACTAAGATCCCAGAGGAAAACTATAAGGAGTTTCTCATTGTCAGATCCTCAAAAGTGCCAAACCTGCACTTGCATGAAGCAGAGAGGGGGTGCCTCCTTCAATCTTCCACCCAAGGTGCTTTACTTGGCTCACTCCAATCCCAGCCCCGCCTTTGGAAGACTCTGCAGTAAGTCAAGTCCCTGTAGTTAAATCAGCTCCCCGGCTACAGTGGCCCCATCCATGCTGTGTTCTATTTCCCATCCCAAACTACACCCAGCCACAAAAATCAGCATCTGTCAGCGAGCTCAGCCATGAGCTTCAGTGGCCTATGGGGACACTCCAATGATTAGAGATATAGGAACAAGGAAAGGCCTCAGCTATAAATATACTGTATATACTTGAATATAAGTTGACCCGAATATCAGCGGAAGCACCTAATTTTACCACAAAAGCTACATTAAAGAGGTGCTGAAAAACTTGGCTTATCCACAAACATATATGGTAAATCTATAAATTTAAATACATTTAAAATCCCAAGAAAAAAGTGCAATTCCAAATTCAAGACTCTTGTTAGGTGCCATCGAGACAAGTCCAAAGCACAGTGACCCCATTCACAACTTAATTGGGATTGACTAGTTGACACCGGGGTTGGGTTTGGCTTGATCCTGTGGACCAGCTATTGCTGAGCCATGTTTCACCCATGGAGGCCCCAGGTGTTTCATAGCAGAGCTGCATCGCCTAACGTTTACAGTGGCCTTGATCTTGGTGAAGGAGATCAGCAGGCCTTCTCAGATTTGAACCTTTTGGTCTTAGTCTTTTGCTCAGAAGCCAAGTGCTTAATTGCATGTGGCAGTTTGCTCCATTGTAATTACTATTCATTATCAAGTGGTATGGATACTGTGATAGGTAGGCTTGTTGTGCCAACATGGTCAGAGAAGATAGGCAGGCTTGTTGTGACAACATGGCCAATGAACTCATGTAAGATCAATTGAAGAGCAGAGATAGAAATGGCTTAGCGATCCCTGCCCTTTTTCTCTTGCTCCTAGAACTTTGGACCAGCCGGCTGCCTTGTTTGTCCTGTGCCTTGATCTCTAAGCTACCCTACCCATGGGACACCTAATTCGTGGACTGTGTTGCTGTGAGTTGAGGTTCCTTCAAGCCCTGCTTTGCCAACCTCCTGGAATATACATACATCTCTTGACCTGGGGACTGTCAGACTCTATCATCTGGCTGACTGTTGGCGATCTGCCTTGCTGTTTGCTGCTTGTGGCCTGACAGCCTGAATTGCTCTACAGAGGACTACTCGGCTCCCCTCAAGACCAGAAGGACTGCCAGCCTACTAGCTGTCTCACGCAAGTGAGTTGTACTGAGCCATTTGTACTGCTTTATAGATTAGTTAACTGTTTCTTTCTTATGTTAGATATATTTCTATCTATATAAATATATAGAAAGAATTATTAGTATCCCAGTTTTATTTCTCTAGAGAACCCCTGCCTAACACAGATACCATTTGCAACATTTTGAGGGGCCAAGTGAAATTCAGTCTTTCTGAATTTTTTATAATCGTTAAGATTAGGGCAAGTCCCTGTATGCCCACTGAGTCCCACACCTCTGTTTAGAAGTCTGAACCCCTTCTTTCCTACTCTGCCCCCCCCCCCAATTCTCCCTAGGGACAAGCCACATTTTTCAAGTCTCTAAGCAAATGGCAGCTGTCTCCTACCCCATATGGTTCTCATTCCAAAGCCTTGCTTTGAATATTCTCAGCTACTAAGCACAAACTCTGCTTTGCTGTACATTTTGCTTCCTTCTCCTTTCTTTGCACACGTCAGTGCCTGCTTTGGGGTTTTGCCCGATTCTGTAGTGCCCTATCCATTCAGCCTGCCCTTTCATTGCTCCGCCAGCACTCGGTCTCTGCTGCCTGCCAAGGCTGTCTCCCCCTGTTCCTAATATGCCGGACTTTCCCCAAGGGCTGCCCTGAATCCAAGGAGCCTTCAAATGCTTCGCTAAATTGAAACTCCTCTGTTTATCCTGCCCCCTCCCCTGGATGTTCAAGGTGGCTCTCTCACCCAGGCTCCCATTTCCTGCTCTTATTCTTGGCTCCCCGCCAGTCATCACACGTTCCACGAGAGCTTGCCTCTCCTCGCAGAAGGGAAAGGCTGTTTCCATTCACGGAAAGCGAGTTTGCCACCAAGATGTGACACCCTGGCCACAGGCCATAAGCAGGCTGTTCGCAGGGTTCCTCCCGGGCCCAGGACAAGATTGGAAAGCTCTGGAGCCACGGGTTACCTACCATAAAGGCCAATCAGAGGAGAGGCCAGAGTGGGCTTCGTGGTAAGGGTTCGAGAACTGGTACCATCCTGTCTGATGGACCTAGATTTTGAGTTTTGTGCCATTTCTGACTCAGTTTGTGTCTCTGGGAGGTGGGAGCGATACTTATTTCAGCCTCGTGGGTAGAAAAGGGCTGCACACAGAGTCTGGAACAAATATCTTTGCTCCATCTGTATTTTGTTTTTTCCCCTTCTTCTTGGCTGCCCAGGTTCCTACAAGGAGGAGAGTGACACCTTGAAGGGTCTAGCTGAGAGGAGTCATGAAGGTCCTGAGTGGCGCTCATCGAGCACCTGACTGTTGACTCCAAAGGCGGTGTTCTGAGTTTATCTCAAGAAGGAAGGCCTTGTGATCACAGCCATTGAACGTTCTCTGGGTCCCCAGGAGAAGGCACTCAGCTGTAACTGGTTGTGTTTTGGTGTTTTTATCCCAAGGGTTGGGAATTACCTTGGGACCAGCAATAACAGGAAGCACTAGGCACCCACCTAGAGGAATCCTGGTTATGACTTGGCCTACTAACCAACAGGTCAGCAGTTGAAAACTACCAGCTGCTTTGAGGGAGAAAGACAGGACCTTCTACTCCCATAAAGAGTCCCAGTCTTGGAGGCTCACCAGGGCAGTTCTACCCTGCGCTTAGAACCGTGGTGAGTCGGCTGCGCTGACTTGCTGCCAGTGGGTTTGCTCTGTCTGTTTGAACAGCCACTGCAGGGCTAAAGCAGGAGTGTGTCCTACTGAACCTGGCAGTGCTGTGGCCATGAAACGAGGGTCAAGGAAAACTGGCCCTTGGTCTGACCAAATAGGATAAGGATCTGGGGCTCCCAGCAAGCTTTACCTTCTTCTTCTCCTTCCAGGATATTAGATTTCTAGATGGATCACGCCATGCACTGTCAGAAAGAAGAATGAATCAATGTGTCTTGGGAGAAGTAAAACCACTTCAGACATGAGGACGCCCCATTTTGTCTCATGTCATCTTTTTGATGCTATCAGGGGGGTGGGGATGGGATGTGGACTGACCCAGGGGAGAGATATCATGTTTGGTAAACTGGAGGGTCAGTGTAACAGAGGAAACACCTCAATGAGATGGATTGGCCCCGTGGCAGAAGCAAGGATGCTTAGTTACTTGGTGCCGCTGGAAAGAAATCCCATAAATGGGTGATTGGAACTGATGGATGTTTACTCTGCCACAGCTTAGAAGTCACTTGGCAATCCAAAGAAACTGTAACTGTGGGACTGTGGGCAGGCAGCGTAAGCGTTGAGCTTCAGGTGCTGCCTTACTGTGGGGCCTCACAAAGGTCCCTTGAAGACAAATATTTAGATAGAGGTAATATATTGGGGATGGAGCCCTGGTGGCATAGTGGTTAAAGCACTTGGTTGCTAACCTAAAAGTGTCACAATGCTAACCCCTTATCCCCCCACCCCCAGCCATGCTGAAGGAGATGGAGGTAGCAGTCAGCTTCTGTAAAGGTTCACGGCCATTTTACTCTGTCCTCCTGAGACTCCATGAGTCAAAGTCAACTGGACATCAGACATCAGTGGGTCTAGTTTACTTGGCAGGAGTCCTGCGGTGGGTGTGAGGGCTAAGCTTGCTCAACTGTCACGGGCTGGCTTCCCTCAGAGGCTTTGCCAGAGAAGGACCTGATGGTCTGCGTTTGAACAGACTAACTCCCACTGCCATCAAGTCGATTCCGACTCAAAGTGACCCAACCAGACACAGCAGAACTGCCCCTGTGGGTTTCTGAGGCTCTCAGTCTTTCTGAGAGAAGAGAGTCTTATTTTTCTTTCACAGAGTGGCTGGTGGGTCTGAACTGCGGACCTTGCAGCTAGTAGCCCAACTCGTAAAGCACTATACCACCAGCTCTTGGAAATCTATGGAGCCGGGGCAGTCTGTATCACTCATAGCCTACTCATGACTTAGAGTCAACCCGATGGCGTGCCAGGGCAGCAGCCACAGCAGCATCACGTTTACTTGACAGGTGGGTTCCAGGAAGCATGGAGGGGGAGCGGGACCTTGAATGTGAGGGCAGTTCTATCCTAACGTCAGCGGGGCCTCTGGAAGACTGCCTGGATCATGGGCCAAGGTTACTTCACTGCAGGGCCAGGCTGACAGGGTATATGACTACCAACTCCTCCTCTGCTTGGCTGAGGGCTGTCCCTGGGGCCTTCACACTCTGACTCTCCAGCTTACCTGCATGTGGATTAAGCACACCCCCCCAGAAGCCAGGATGCTATCAGCCAGAGAGACAGAAGCCATGTATGAGCCCTTCAAGGTGGACCAGGAGGTTTCCTGGTTTGGGAATAGGGCTGGTGTCCATTCCACAGGGTAGTGACGATGATGAAGAGAGACATGGCTGGCAAAGGTCTAGCTTTTCATAGGGATCTCATGTTGCTGTCACTGTTCGGTTCCATCAAGTGGCTGTGACTCATGGTGACCCAGTGTACACTAGAGAGATGCCTGGGCCCGTGCCACTCTCATGATTGTCCTGACATTGGTGCAGCCACTCTGTCCCATCTTGCTAAAAAGTTTTCCTTACTCCCTCACTCATTTACAAAGTACTGGGCCCTTCTCCGGGGACTGGTCTCTCCTGACAATACATTCAAAGTATAGGACAGGACATCTCACATCTCACCATCCTTGCCTCCAAGAAGCATTCTGGTTATATTTCTTCCAGGACCACTGGATGCAACAAATGAATCGATGGTTCTTTGGTCTTCCTTACTCAAGATCCAACTTTCACGTACATATGAGACCACTGAAAATATCATGGCTGAGGCCAGGCATGTCCCCTCAAAGTAACACCCGTGCTTCTTTCTAACTTGTCCCTATCTGTCAGTCCATGGTACTGTGGAAGCTTGCTTGTGGCTGTGATGCTGGAAGATATGCTTGAAGGATGTTAAAGACCAGCAGGGTCTCTCATGGTGGACAGGTTTCAGGGGAGACTGGGGAGAAAGACATGGCCATCTACTTCCAAGATGCAGTCAATGAAAACCCTACAGTTCACAGAATACCATCCCATACAGAGATGGAAGATGTGCCCCCATGACTGGAAGGCATTACATAATGGCCACAGAGATGGGTTCATGCGTGTCAAGACTCATGAGAATGGCACAGACTGGACACCATGTGGCTGTGTGAGACAGGAGACCACCATGAAATAGCGCTGATTCAGTGGCAATTGACCACAAGCTTACCATCAAGTAGCTAAATATTCATCCTGTATGACACCCTGGGGGGAAAGGAACTCGCAAGAAGGGAAGATGTTTGCCCTAAACCACACAGACACTTCTTAAGTGGCCCAGACAGATCTGATTCCACATTTGAACACTTTCTGTTCTGCCCTGCTGCCTCCTGTTTGTGGACAGTCTCTGAGGAGTGTAAGAAGTTTCGTCTGTGGAGTTTATGGGACCAGACTGGCTAGCTCTGATCTGGGTTCAACTGGCTTCTGGGACCCTCTCCCTGAGGCCCTGGGTCTCATAAGCACAAATATACGCTTTCTTAGTCTCCTGGGGTCTTCCCTTCTGTGCCCAAAGGCCCCTCTTCCTTCATTAGCGAGTCCTCAGGTGTCTCCACACGTTTCAGGGGGGTGCCAGAAAGTCTCCAGAAGAAACAACGATGCTTTAGTAAAAACACCCCGGGCATCCAACTGGAGACACGCTGCCCAACGTGCCCCCCCCCCCCCCCCCCCCCCCCGTGGGAATGTTTCCATTGTAAAACAATTATGTGGCAACGCCCTCTTTACTATCCTGCCGAGACCCTCATAAGCACCAAGAAAGCCCATGGTTGTTTTTAAAAGGGAGAGCAGAGGCGAGCAATTCACAATGCAATAATATGCTGCTGTGGGTCCTTGCCAGCAAGCTGGCGCCAGCTCAAGACGGCCCTGCGCCTCCAGTGAGCCCCTGGTGACAGCCCCACCGCCAGAGCCTCGCCCAGAGACTTACCCTTGTTGTAGCCGGCCCACTGCCTCACCCACCACGTGCTTGTTAAGGAAGGCAGCTAGTGTCACCTGTGTGCAACAGGCTTGACGGTATGTCCAAAGCCGACGTCTGGCCGTCTTCACTTTGGAGGTAGAGCTGATCTTCCCCTCACTATGGAGGGCCACTTGGCCTGCAGTGCCTTCCGGGTGGATCTGACCTTCCTGCGGATCCTGTGTGCTACCTGAAGGTGTTCCAAGGTGTGAATTCCAGGGCCGCACGGCAGGGAGATATGATACAAGGGTGGCATGCCTGCCCCTGGTGCCCCAAATGCAGACCGATGCTTGGGCTCCCTGCCGTGCCACTGACGCCGTCCCAGGGGTGTGTGGCTGTCAGCCGGTTTGAGACATGGTGAGTGACGCTGGGTGAAGTTCTAAGTTAAACACAGTGCGATTTGCCTTTGACTTGCTGCAATCCTAGCTTGGCACCTGAGTCCTTGAGGGCAAATTTGAGAATATGGCTACAAAACCAACAAAAATATCAAAGTGTGAAGTTATGGCTCCTCAATATGGACCCCATCTAGGTCCATATATTCCAAACCATTCCCCCGAGGAGCCCTGGGGGAAGTGCTGGGCTAGTGAGCGATGGAGGTGGGATCGGAGCAGGGTCTATTATTAACAACCTGCGATGTGCAGATGGCACAACCTTGCTTATTGAAAGCGAGGAGGACTTGAAGCGCTTGCTGGTGAAAACCTTCTGTGTGGATTACCACTCCATGTAAAGACAACCAAAATTCTCACCAGTGGACCAGGAGGGAACATCGCAATAAACGGAGAAACGATGGAAGTTGTTAAGGATTTTGTCTTATGTGGATCCACAATCGATGCTCACAGCAGTCAGGAGATCAAAAGACATATTGCATTAGGTAATTCTGCTGTGCAAGACTGTCAGAGAAAACCAGCATCTAACAACCGAAGGGGCTGTAGGTGCAATTGTATGGCAATAATATACAAAAGTAAAGTCATAGAAGATAGGAGAGAGATTAAAATAAAGGAGTCAGACACATTTCATGGTAGCATGTTCACGTCAGCCCCTCTTGGTGGTCCACATGGAGGTGGGAAAGAGAAGAAAGAGGGAGGAGAGGAGTCTTTACTATCCTGGGATATTTATAAGTAGCCATAAGACTATGTATATTCAGTAGTTACATACCTTACAAGGTGGGTGATAATCACAGTAAAGTCCCTGAACTCACAGATGAGGAAACCTAATACCTGTTTTGGGTGAAAGCATAAGAGAGTATGAGTGCCGAGGTGGGAGGAGATAACAAAAGAATGTGTACTTTTATAAGGACATAGAATCAGCCATGTGCTCATTTTAAGGCAGCATAACTGTTAGGGGAGAATCTGTGGGAATGATATTTAAAGCAGGATAATGTGCTTGGACTTTAACTTAACAAAGTGGTGGTTTTCCTACCATGGAATACCAGCTTTCCAGATTCCTTGTGTTATAAGCTAGAGAATATAGTACTAGTCATATTTCCCTTAGTGTTGGTTTCCCACATTTCCCCCTAGAGTCATAGAGGCAACAGGGTCTCTTTTTATATCTCTCAGCTCCCTGTGGGAGCAGCATGAGACTGTGGGCATCAAAACTATGATGATGAACAGCACAGCCAGACTGGAACTTAAGCTATGTGAAATACGTTGAACCCAAGCATGCGGGTCCAACCCCTCTATGGCATCTACGAATTGTTTAATCATGTCAGAGCTAGGGGATCAAAAATATCCTTTTTTAGCTTTTGAATATCCAAGTAAATATTTCCCTTAGGCCCTTGCAAATGTTTTCTAATCAAATCAAAATTATGTAAGGTTACATTATATGGGCAAGGGGTTACACAGAAATCAGTTACGTTCCAATCACATTTTAGCATGAATTGATGCTGCAAGTCCATAATTTGATACTTTAGCAAATGAGCAGTCTTTTGTAATAGTTCAGTCACTATTGTATAAAATGTTTAAAGATGAGAGAGTGCCAGAGTGTCTTGGACCGCATCAGTAATGATAGAAATGTCTCAGCAGGCAGCAATTGCCATTCTCAGGAATCTGTGATGTCTTTTTGGTATTTTGGATGACTTCGGTAACAGGGCAGGGGTCTCTGGACTGTTTTCTCAACTCTCAGATCTGAGCCTCAGCTTCTTTTCTTCTGGGCCTTGCTGTATGAGGAGAAATCCACCTATCTCCTTTGCTTGTGAAAACATAAATAACCCCTCCTTTTGGGCTGTTAGCAACCTGAAAACAGAATCATTATTTCTTTATCTTTTCATTGTCCTTCATTTTTCTCCACACACAGTTGCATCCACTTAAAGGAAGTCCATCATAAATGAAACCATAAATGAATAGCCCTTTCTATAGGTAATTAGTGGACCTGGGTTCCAAACGTGATTTCTATCTTCCTGGGACTTCTTAGGATCAGCTTTTCTTGTAGAGGTGAAAATATGTTTATCTGCCCTAATTTTGTTACAAACTTTTATTAAGGAGAAAAATTTTTTACTTCAAATGATTAAATGAAGTTTGTCATACATTGAATTTCTCTTCAGTTCCTCCTTCTGTTTTAACAATGGAGATTTTAAAGCACAGCAAGCAATCTAAGTTAGCTCCCTTGGTTTTACACCAGTAAAGCTAGTTAGATAGACTTTATTGTTTTGTACCCTTCTTTGGCTCCTGGCTTTCAGAGAATCAAGAGAGGCCATTAGCTGTACAGGGAGGGAGTTTCTTAACATATTCTGGATAATTTGAAAGGCTGAAAAACATTCTTAATGAATTTGTTCAACTGTTTTTGAACTGACTTATCAAACAGACCTTTTTTCCCCTCTAAGTTTCTACAACTCAAGTCATATTGCTCTTCAGGCTTTTTACACTGTAGGATTTTCAATCTTGCAATATTCTGTCTTGGTTAACTTCTCTTATTCCCTCCATGCTATAGATAGACCCATGCTATAGATGGGTCTTAGGGCCTTGTGAATGCCCCAAGGAAGTGACCCTATATCCAGAAATGAAAAAAAAAATCTCTTAAATTTTCTGCACAACAGCATTCCAAAAGACTCCTTGATTTATAGGGTGGTCAGAACTCTGAAGTACTCTTTCCTGATAGGTATATGTTTTCACTCTAGAAATGCAAAGCAGCAGAAATTGGCTTAAATGATCTTCCTGTATAAAAAACCATGGTGGATCAGATTTTCTTACTGCCCTAATTTCTTCTTCATAATCATGCTCAATAGCACCAGTAACAATCTGAACACTTTGAGAATTTAGGTTAGATATTCCTAATAAATGTTCTATAGGTTTTTTTAAGGAAGTAGGCTCCGAAGTACAAGTGTCAATAATCTCTGGTTTAATTATAGTCTTGAGCTTTTCTTCACATTTCTAAGGTGTGAAGTATCCATTTGAATGCCTTGAGTACTTGGGTTCAATTTCCCTGATAGAAACTGTATTACTTTTTCAAGCAGAGGCTCCTGCTTTTGAGTATCAACAGACTGCTGCAAGGGCTTTTCAACCTTTTCTTAGGGTAGTCCGACTTACTACAGGAAGAACAGGGGCTGGACTTTTGCAGGTTTGGTTAGGTCTGGTATCTTGCTGTGAGGTTGAATGATACCTATGACTGCTTTTTAATGTTTCCTCTGCTGGGTTCAGCAGAGGCCTTGTCTCAGAGGCTGAGCTCAAGTTATTTTTCCTGTTTCCTTATTGGGAAGCGTTTGCTAATGGAAATCCCTTCATGCTGAATCTTGAGTGACATTGATTCCAATGAGTTCTCTTCCTGCAGTGGGGAAAAGTCCTGATTCTTCTAAATCTGACCTTGGTGGTTATGGCCCATGTTCTGGCACAGGCCACCGCTTGCTTTTAAAGTCCATGCTGATTGGCATGCACTGCCTATACTCTCTTTGAAAATGACCCATCTTCCTGCAGCTAAAGCATTTTCCTTTAGGCCTGCTGTAGATGGCCAAAATGGTGGCGACTAGTAGGTTTCCCTTGTATTCATCTGTCCCTACATTCCTGCATATTCTAAGAAAATCTGAAAGCATTCACTGTTCCCTTTAGGGATGTAAAGCATTTTTACAGTCCTCAGTAGAACAATCATAAGAAAGTTTGTAAACCAGATCTTCTACTTCCTTGCATTTCTGACACTTTTGCACACAATATCCTTTAATATCCTTTAATATATAGACTTTAACCAAGTCTATATAGGACTCATCATTCGCTGTCATATAGCGGTGTCACTGTGTCCTCTCTCCTGATGGTATTGTTTTTCCCAAGTCATCATACAAGCATCCAGTGTTTGTTTGGTAACCTGCAATTGTGCTTCCACTGTGATGAAATTTCCACGTCCCATTAACTGATATATCCCTATGGATGTTCCCTGCTCTGCACTCCTACGAGTCTGAATCTGGCTGCCTTCACTCTACCAGGTTCTGTATTGCAGGAATCTGCGGGGATTAGACGTTCAGGCTCAGCTAGAGATCGAATCATGCTGACCACAAAATGAGAATCTGATCCGTAGCTTGCCACTGCCTGCTGGATGTCCTTTAGAGTCTTAAGGGACGCTACCATCCTGTGGTTCTTGATATCCCTGAAGGTTGTCTGCATTTGGTGGCCTTTCTATTATAGGAACAGGGAAAGCTGGTCTGGTTTCCAAATCTCCTTTTTCAGCAATACCTCTTTCTACCCTTGAAAGCAAAGGTGATTTTCTATATTTTGCCTCTTTGCCTCTATTTTCTACGTTGTTTTTCTCAACTGATAAACCTCTAATCTTCACTTCCTGAATCCCACCTTCTGTATGGGCCCTCTCCTGAGAGCAACCTTCCCTTAGGGCTTGTCTCATCTTTGTCTCCTGCACTGGTTTGCTTTCCTGTTTTACAATCGCTAAACTTCTAAGTTCCAGCGAGGAAGCCGATGCTTAGTTTGCTTAGTTTGCTTGGTCCTGTGTAAAACCTTTTCAGTTGTTGGATACTCATTCTAACTGCCTTTCACCAGATTTAAGCTTGGGTAGCTTAGAGCAGGGGTCAGCAAACTCTCGAGACTGAAGAGCCCTTCCTGTCTCTCCTAACAACTTTAAAATCACTCAAGAGCCTTACATGTGTTTTCCCAAACAAATAATTACTGTGATCTGTGATTACCTTCAAATAACCTTCAAATGTTTTCAGTGTGACTTCAGAGTCGCACGTTCACACTGGAAGAGCTGCATATGGCTCAGTAGTTTGCTGACCAATGGCTTAGAGGCTTCTCACTACTCTGATAACTCCTAAGTATGCATAGTTCTCAATGCTTTCCTGGTTTTGTTTCTTTACTTTACCTGCAGAGGTTTCAGAATGATTTTAATCTGCACCCACAGAGCCCAGGTGTCCCAGGGTATGCTCTGTGCTTCC
>PVJH01022872.1:0-29540 GCA_004026705.1 Nesogale talazaci
AAGGAGATAGCATCAGGCTGTGACTTGATTGACAGGCTAGACCCCACCCCCTCACTCTTATGTATCGAATTGACACTGTCTTCCCCACTTCTGCTCACTAGCTTGTGTCTCTAATCTCTTCTAAATCTCAAAAGCAATTGGCACAGAAAACACCCAAAATAAATGCAGTCTCATGAACAGAACAAAGAATACCCATTCCCAAATGGGATTATGACCCCTATTTGACAGTCAGGGTTAGCATTGACAGCACATATTTTGAGACCCAAGTCAATCCCTAACAAAGACTAAGTTGGGGAAGAGGTTGAGCTCATAACCTGCTTCTGGATTTCTCTGGCCTTGCTATTTACTTCCCAGAGGAATGTACAATAAAGAGTGTGCTATTTGTGGCATTTTCTTATGGGAGCTGCATCCTGATGTAATTTCACAGGCGTCAGTCAGAGTTGTTTTTACTTCCAATATCTGCAACCAGAAAAGCTTTAATTTTTTAATATTCTATTTCTTCAAATAATAAGAAATATAATTAGCACCCCATGGCTGTTTAATAAAATACACATAGTATATAATTATTAACCATGGTCATAAAGTCTGGAAATAATGTATTAAGTAAACACAGTTACATGATTGACTGTGCTTTCTTTTTCATTAAAGAGTCTGTGTGTATAAATCAGCTGTCTGAAAAAAAAATCAGCTGTCTGTTGACACTGTTGGCTAATTTTCTTCTGCAAATCTGCTTCACCCACTTTTCAAATTCTGAATGAGTCAAATGGATAGCATAAAATAAACTTCATTACATTTCTGCTCGCCTTTTAATTCTGTCTAATGGTAAAAACCTGATGACAAGGATGGTCTCACGTCAGCAGTAATCCTTAGCTAAGACTATAAAAGCCCATCCTTCTGCATGTTCATAAAAGAGCAGCCCAGTCTGCTGAGAAAGGACATCCATCTAGTGCCACTAGTGCCACTTAGTCTTGGGGACAATCTGATTTGTTTCTTCACAGACATGTAAAATGGAAAGAAACTTGACCTGGTGCTACAAAATCAAAACGATGCTGTCTCACCTGAAGGGTTTCCAACTGATTTATATAGGTAGAATTTCATGTTCACACGATGAAGATAAATTCTATGCTCTAAAGCAAGCTGGATCTGTGTGTTGGGCTGCTCATCACAGGTCACCAGATCAAGACCATCGGCCCCTCTGTGGGAGAAAGATTGGCCACAGTCTCAGGAACCCGCAGAGGCAATTATACCCTATCCTACAGGGTTATCATGAATCTGAATCTAATTGATGACAGCCAGTTTGGCTTATTTGGGTTTTTTCTTTTCAGAACATTTACCTTAACATTGTTAAAGATCTTATCCCATGATTCTCGCATCAATGATAGCATACTTCTGTTTTTATATTTCATAACTTAAATTATCTGTTTTCTCATTCTGTACATCACTGCTTCAACTAAGAATTTTAAATGTGATTAATTCAAAGCTCATCAGGAAGGGTGGGGCGTCATTTTACAGACCCCGGCATGCAGAAATAATGTTCTATCCGCTATAATAGTGATGTGCCGTGGGATGCATGTCCCCTGGTGGGACCATGGTTGAGTGTCCAGCTGCTAGCTGAATGGTTGGCTGTTTGAACCCACTGGAAGCTGTAGGAGGAAGAGCTGAAGATCTTTCCCGTAACTATTATGACCAAGTAAATCCCATAGACCAGTGGTTTTCAACCTGTGGGTAAGGACCCCTTGGGGGGGGGATGAATGACCGTTTCACAGGGGTCACCGGATTCACCAGAAGCAAAATTACAGTTATGAAGTAGAGACGAAAATAAATTGCTGGTTAGGGGGTCACCACCACATGAGGAACTGTGTGAAAGGGTTGCCGCTGTAGGAAGGTTGAGCACCACTGCCAAACACAGTCCTCCTCTGTCCTGTGAGGTCACTATGTGTTAGATGTCACCTGGCAGTAAGCAGCAGGAAGACTCACCATCTTGGGAAAACTTGGCTTACATCCTGACTTCGTTACTAAGTGATTCTGCTCGGAGACTTTGCATAATCAAAGTCAATCTTCAGGACGATATCCTTTTCTCACAAAGTTTCTGTGAGGACAAATAAGATAATGTAGGTAACATGGCTCTTCATGGAGCCTGGCCAATGGGAAGTGTTCCGAATAGCTTAGTTATCATTGATCATCAATAAAACATTGAAATTGTCCTAGCAGATATGTAAAGCCTCTTTCAGGTCTAATAGATTTCATTTTGAAAGTAGCATGTTTACACCTATGGATTCGAAGCTACTGACAGGCTATTGCACAAGAAGGGTGAGACTTTGTCTCATGAACTTTGGACATGTCAGGAGACACCAGTCTCTGGAAAAGGAGATCCTGCTTGGTAGAGAGGCAACTAACAAGAGGAAGACTTTCCCCAAAGTGGATGGACACAGTGCCTGCAACAATGGACTCGAGCATCACAACAATTGTGAGGGTGGTGCAAGAACAGGCAATGCTTTCTTCTGTCGGATACAGGGTGGCTTTCAGTTGGAATCAATTCCGAGGTACCGAATCACCCACACAGGAATCCTGGCGATCTACTTGCAAAGAGCAGCCAATGAAACCCTTACAAATCACCGCGGTCTGACCTGCAGCCAATCATGAGCATCCTGTGCAGGCATCACTGCTTTCCAGCAGGGCGGGTAAACTTGAGGTTTCATATGCTTGTCCTTACTAAAAAGTTATAAGTAATTTGTTATATTTGGTGTAAAGGATGGTAAAGAATGATCATTGATTTTTACTTTATCATAAGGTTGAAAACGCCATAGATATCTTTTTTCATGGCCCATCATACTTCTCTTTTTGATCTGATCATCAGGGTCAGCTGAAAGAAGGGATCTAGTCCAGTAAGTCAAATCTGTATGCATTTCTTTGGGATTTATAATGGTGTCTTATTAGTCATTCCACAAATATTTACTGAGTGGTGCTTGTTGTATTATTGCAACTAATCTTTAGGGCTGAGTTCACATAAATACCAGCTTCTGTGTGAATCATGGGAAGAACTCCCACTCTTCCACATGAAGTATTTGTTGTCTTGGGCTCTATGCGACAAAACTGTCGCTTTCGCTATTGTTGAGCTCTTACTTTGAACCCGATGAAACCAATCCAGCTTGTCAGCTGGTTATCACTCCAGCTCCAATAAAGAGAAATAAAGAGAGGAAGAAAGGAGGAAGGGGGAGGGAAGGAGAGAGAGAAAAAACAGCAAAAGGGAAACAGAGGGGGCCATAGAGAAGGAGAGGGGAGGGGGGGACGTTGAAGGGAGGGAGAAAGAGAAAGAGATTGCTTGTTCAACTTCAAGCAATATCTGTTGCTAAACTAGTGCTCTGTCTATATACAAAGATCAGATATGCACTCCCAAGACACATCAAGTTTTTCTTTCCCCGGGTTATAGAATAATCATGCCTTCGTGCAAATCCTGAATTTGGCCCCAGGAAAACTGGAGTGAGTCTGCAGGGACGCTTCGTCGGCTGTGTATTTAGAAGTTGGTAACTTCAGAGAGACTGCCTCTCTCTGCTAATCCTCAGCCTGTTGCTAGAAGAAAGAAGTTTACCGTTGCTTATAAGTGGCTAGTAAGTTCTCTCATCAGAATTTCTTAAGGAAGACAAAGTTCTCTCCTAAAAAAACACAGAAGAGCTCATTTTAGTAGGACAGTTTGCAAATGGAGTGTGGTGAGGGGGGCGGGCTGCAAGATGATGACTCCTTTGAAGGAACCTTGGGAGGAGTCATGGGGCTTAAGAGCCCCACATGGAAGAGTATGGAAGTGTAGAAGGACTCAGCTGGGAACTCAGCATTTCTCAGGAGGATAACCCTTGGAGAAGGAAGTCTTAATCTAGCCCTCATCCATTATGCTGGTACACACTGGGGCACCAAATGAAAACCCTTCTTTTTTCTGGCCTTCAGACCCCTGAATCCCAGTTACAAAGTTAAAGAATGAATTGTGTGTAAACATACATCCCATTCACATCATAGCCCCCTAACCAAGCCTTCCAGGAAATCACTCCAGACCATAGAAAGATAGAAGAGCTGATACCAACAAACGTTAGCAATGATGGCGACAAATATACGAAGGTGCTTGGCACAATGGACATATGTATGGATTGTAATAAGACTTTGAGCCCCCAATAAAATGATTAAGAAGAAGAGGTAGAATAAATAAGAATTTTTAAAAATAGAGAGATAAGAGTGAGTTTTCTTTCCATGGATCAAAAGTTCACATCCAGGCAAGCAAATGACCAAGGACTCAAAATGGCAGGCTGCATAGGAAGTCATAAAGCTCTTTGAAAGATAAGACAACACTTTGAAAGAAAGACAACCATCTTACTCATGGAACTTGTCGCTTAGAAGAAGCCCTGGTAGTGTCGTGGGTTACAAGTTAGCTGCAAGTTCAATTGCCTCTCATCTCAACATAGACTGTGATTGGTGAACTTGAGGGCTACTTCATCCTTTGGAAAGGTAGAACTAGGGTGAAGCTATCCCCAGCTCCCTAGGAAAAGATGAGACGTTCTACTCTCATAAATATTTAGTTTCAGAAATGCACAGAGTCCGTTCTACTCTGTCCTATAGAATCATTATGAGTCAGAATAGACTTGATAGCAGTGAGGGGTTTCTGTTTGGTTGGTTGTTTTGTTTTGTCATTTAGATCCCTGCCTGAAATGAGCCCTTGCTGGCTTTGTCCAGAGCCCCATCCCCTCTCTTGTTGGGAGGACCGCTCTTCTGGTCCACATTTCTCTAGGGACAACCAATCTTGAACCCAGACCAATCTCTCCAAGTAGTCGTCAGGTTCATCAATCACAGGGTTAGGTTTCTGGGGTGGCTTGCCTCAGTTCTTGCTTTGCAACGCTGGAAGAAGGCACTTTTGTAAATTCAAGTAACTTTTATGAGGAAAAGGGAAGTTTCAGATCTCAAAGATACACACTGTGTCTGAAAAGTATGCAAGGTAGCACAGGGACCATGCAAGAGTTCAGGCCTGAAGCTGGACCCTCCAGGGGAGCAAGAAAACACATGTGGAAGGAATACTGGAACAGAAGCACTGTCACATGTGGGAGAGATTCCCACCCTCCACTAGCAGAACACAAATGAAAGAGAGAGAGCAATTATGACCTACCTATGCCTGCTTTTAGCCCCTCTTATCCCCCACTGGCCAGGAAGGTGTGGTATAGGGAGGCATATTGGCCAACTTTACTGGATAAGTCCAGGTACACCTGTGAGATATCATGTGCCCAGCATTGGGTGTGTGCCCAGGTTTCCCTTCACCTGGGCCTAGGTGACTTGTGGCTTTGGTCTGAGCATGCCCAACTTTGGCTTTTCTCATAGACGGTTTCTTTCCAACCCCTTCTTATGGCCCTGTCAGCCAGTTTCCACAAGCACAGTGTTCAGGGAAACAACAACCTTCCCCCCTACTTTGTCTCTAATCTAGCGACCTTTCGACTGGACATTCTCCTCCTAAAGAGAATAGCTTCATTAAGAACAACGTGACCAATGGGAGTCTATCTTGATATTGCAAGCAGAGAGAGACATATAGTATCTTGGTTAACTAGTGTCTCCATAACAGAAATACCACAAGTCGGTGGCTTTAAAGACTAGAAATTGATTTTCTTACAGTTCTGTAACCCAGCAGTCCACATTCAGAGTGTGGTTATATGAGGTCCTTCCCTATCTCCTACAGGTGTTCTGGGACTTGAGGATGCATCTGCTTTGGTCATCTGCCTTGGTCAATAGCTCGGAACCTATTCTGACCTCTGGATCACTCAGAAGTGACTGGGTTTAGGACTTCCCTGACTCTGACGACTTCATTAACACAACTAAAGAAAACCCTGTTTACAAACACCTCATCATTCCAGGCAGAATGACAGTGACCAACCATTGCCATCAAGCTGATTCCAAATCATTCCTGTTCCCCCCACCACCACCCACCCTTAGGACCGAGTATCACTGCCTCATAGTGTGTTGAAGGCTGTCATCTTTAGGGAGGGAGAAAGATGAGGCTTTCTACTCCCATTAAGAGTTAGTCTTGGAAACCCATGGGGGCAGTTCTACCCTATCCTTTAGGGTCTCTATGAGTTGGATCAACTTGATGGCAGTGAATTTTTTGTTTTCATCTTTCTGGCAGCAAGCTGCCTCATCCTGGCCCAAGGAGCAATAAGTGGGTTTAAACTAGAGATCTTTGGTTAACAGCCAGACTCATTGCTGCCGCATCTCCAGAGCTCCTGGCATTGTTTGGTTCCCTGTTGTGTTATTTTTCACTTGCACCTTCCAACCAACACAAACCTACTTCTGACTCATGTGAAAGCTCCATTGTGTGGAGTTTTCTGTGGCTGATTTTTCACAAATGGCTCTCCAGGCCTTTCTTCTGAAGGGTCTCCTGGTGGATCTGAACCACCAACCTGTTGGTTCAGAGCTGAGTGTCTCACTGCTTGTGCCACCCAGGGGTCCTCTCCTAGGTTGGAGAGATGAGGATGTCAGCATATGCTCCCGGGGGGACAGACACAATGCTAGGCACAAGAAATAGAATCAACATGCTACATCTCCCTGATCAGGGATCAGCTAACTTTGAGACCAAAGAGCCAATCCTGTCTCTCTGAACAACTTTAAAATCACTCAAGAGCCTTAAATATGTTTTTGCCAAACAAATGAAATCACTGTGACCTGAGATAATCACCTTCAGGTGTTCTCAATGCTCCTGCAGAGCCACACGTTCACATTGGAAGAGCCTTATGAACTGCAGTTGCCGACCACTGTCCTAGACCATTGAATTCAGACTTCTCTCTGGAGTGGTGCATGTATTCACACTACCTGTGGCTCTCCTGTCTGGAATGTGACAGAGCCTACGTGGGAAAAAAAAAAGACCACATGCAGAAAAAATGAAAGAGAAAGACAACACATGTGTGGCATGATAGCAGCACATTCTGAGCCTTAAAACATTTTTTTGCGACACACTGGCATGCCAATCTCAACACAGGTGAACAAATGACCTCCTCTCTGTTCTAATAATCACAATGGCGCCAGCTGGATGGCTAGAGGGTGTCTGGTTTGGCTCTGTTTTCCCACAACCACAGATGGCCTCCCTGACCCGAGCTAGCCTTCTTCCAAAAGGGAGTTTCAGGTCCTTGGAGGATGGAAGCAGAGAGATGACAAGAATAGAATGGAATTCTTTCTTGGAAAACAAAAGCATATGCTTTGCTGAGGGTAGATAAACAATGCCACCTTCGTAGCAAGAGAGGAGCTCGTGTCCAAGCTGCATAGATGTCTATCTGCTCATTTTATTGCTTCTGCATGTGAGAAACAAATCTCTCTCACTTCTCTCTCTCTAAGTTCATGTCTACATGTCATCTCCATTCTGACAACATAAACATCAGTATTCTCAGCCCTCTGGATTCAAGTAAGGCACCGGGTAGTTAAGGGCACCGTCACCATTTTCTACTTCCAAACTGAAGGGACTGTTTTTCTCCTCAATTCTGAAGCAGCTGGATGATAACCAGCTCTGTGTTCGACATAATGATGCCTGGATTCCCATAAGTCCGGGCACATCAGGACCCCTCTATTCAGGTGCACAGAGCCAAGAAAGTCGAGGTAGGAAGCAAACTGCAGGTTCTCCACAGTGAGCAAGCTGGGAACCCTGCCTTCACTCAGCCCTGGCAGGCAATGGCATTCCTTTGTCTTCTTCTCTCAGGCTCTGCCTCCTGTGATGAATGCATCCCAGAATTGAGAGTAGACAAACGTTGTAAAGTGGCTAGAACAATCCCTGTCCTACAGACTCTTCAAGGAGAAACTGCCACTGACATTTTATGAGAGTCTGTTCTTAAGGCAGTTTATTCCAGGGCCCATAAAAATGCATCATTCCCTTCCAGCCAGAGAGTCCACTCCTGGGAATGTTTCCTGAGGAAATAATTTAGTGGAAGGAAAAACCCAAGTGCGCAGTAATGCTATTTGCAGCTTCATCGACAGCAGTGAAGCTCCAGAAGCAATCTAGCTGCAGAGCAATCAGGAGTGTTTAAATACATGATTACATTTAACTTGGTGGAATATTAGATAGTCATAAAAATCATCAGGATGCCATTTTGACATCAGATGCAGTGGAGGCATGAAATGTTCTATACATTATTGTGGGCACAACCCGAAAATCTAGGCATGAGTACAGATGAGCATTCCAATCGAGGGCACAAAAGCAAAGCAATCCTGAGGATCCTGAAATCACCGGCATACTCCTCTTTTGGGAAGAATTCGTCCATGTCTGGTCAATCCAAAGCAGCAGTCAGCCTTGTCCTCCTTCTGAGTTATTCCTCCCAAAGACCCATAGTGCCTGCATGCTGCAGAATAAGGGCTATATCCACTAAGGAATGAAAATCGAAGATGAAGTCCCTGGGGATACAAACACTCAGAGAATCAGCTATGAACCATCAGGTTGGAGGTCCAAATCTACTCAGAGAAGCCTCGGAAGAAAGATCTGGTGGTCAGTTTCTGAAAGGTCCTTTTCCTCCCTGCCATTGGGTCAATTCTGATGCATAGTCAGTCTGTTTGGACAGAGCTGGACTGCTCATAGGGTTTCTAAGGTAATGACTCCTGAGTAGAGCAACTGATGGTTCCAACTGTGAACCACATAGGTAGCAGCCCAGCACTTAATCTTCCCTGCCTCCTTTTGAAAGGTCCTAACTGTTGAAAACTGTGGAGCCTAGTTCTAGCCTGAAACAGAGAAAGCTAAGATTCACTCTGTTTTACTTGGATAGAAACAGCAACACCATACAAATCCCCAAGCAAAGATACGCTACTTGAAAATCCACCAAAACAACCAAGAAGCCTAGAGTCAGAATCTACTCAATGGTCCTGGTTATTTTAAGCCTTTGTTGGTCGGTTTGTCTTTGTGCTGGCTGGCCTTTCCTCCCCCTTTATGCCACGGGATTGGAGGATAGGACAAGACCTTTCAAAAGCTCACTGCCATGGAGCTGATTCCAGGTCGTGGAAACCCTAATGGAGATTGTTACCGTTTATGGGAGTAGAAAGAGCCATCGTTTTCCTATAAAGAGGCTGGTGGTTTCAAACTGTTCACCTTGCAGTGAGCAGCCCAACACTAACCACTATCTAATCAGGCTCTTACAAAGAGGCCATACACCCTACCTCTCTGTAATTCCTTTACGTCATCAAAGACTGTCATGCCTGTCTTTTCCTACTGTGTTGATTTCTCGGACATCAAGCTACAGCTACTTTCCCCTGGACAGGATCATAAGGCCGCTGTTACCAGGTGGTATAGGCAATGAGTTCGTGGCTGCCTGCAGGTGTGCAGACTCTGTCACAGCTCTGCAGGTACCTGTCACTTCGGGGACTTCTTTGGTTGTACTACACACGGTGTGAGGTTTGCTGCTCTGGAAGATGTCTCCAGAAACTTGCAATGAGAACATTAAATGTGGTTGTACATGCATGGAGGCTGAAAACAAACAGAGTCAACACCTCATTGTTGGAGAAGCAACTGCAGTTCCAGGTTCCGGCGATGAAAACCAATGTGTTGTACCTTTAACCTCTTCATTACAGCGCCCCTCTGACTCCATCAAACCACCAGCGTCCCTCAACCTAAGTCTACATCTAACTACAACAACCACTTGATGTCATAAGCCTATAGATTTAAGCAGCAGAAATGCAGTCTCTCATTGGATGCTTGGCAAATATTTCTTCGTGGCACACAAAAATAATGTTTAAAATTTTTTAATTAGGGCCTGAGCCCCAGTGGCTTAGTGGTTGAGTGTGGGACTGCAGCCCACTGACTTGGCAGTTCAAATCCAGCAGCAGCAAGACTGGGTAGCTCCCACGACCACCAGAGGGCAGTGATGCCCCCCACCAAAAAAAATTAATTATATCCCTTTAAAATGATCCTTATATTCCCCAGCTGACACAAAGGGTTTGCATTGAACTACTACCCTAAAAGGTTGGTGGTTCAAATTCAGCTGGTGGTGCTTAGAAAGAAAGACATGGTGATCTGCTTCCACAAAGAGTACAGCCAAGAAAACCCTGTAGAGGTTTCTCTTCACAGCCATTGTCGGTGAGCCCATTGTGGCAGCCACTGAGACAGTTTGTCTCAGGGAGCATCTTCCTCTCTTTTGATTCCCACCTCTCAAAAACTGACATCCATCGAGTCAATGCCGACATGTTCAAGAACTTTTGGTCTCCGCTCAGTTCCTTCTTCTCTTTTTCTTTCTTTGTTTTTATTTTTTTCCATTATGATTCATTCCCAAACCTTATCCACCATCCCAACAAAAGCTATATAAAACTCAAGCAACAATTCCCCCATTCCCTATCTCCAACCCCATCCTTCATAACCATTAATCTCCTTCCTTATGCAATACATTTGCCTATTCTAGATATTTCATGAAAGTAGGGAAAATGATACCTGATACATGCTGAGCCATAGACAATCCTAAACACTATGATGTGTGAAATAAGCCAGTCACAGAAAGACAACCACCGTATGGACCCTCTCTTTCTAATTTCTCTTTATGCAGCACAGGTGTCAAGTTCTTGCTGAGTATCTTGAACACAGTGGAGACAAATGCTTAAGATTTCTGCAAAGTCTTAAAATTTACAATCGATGTTAATAAAAAGGTGAATACTTTGTCTATCGAGTTGCTTTGGATATATTTTAAACTTTGTTCTAAATTATATCAACTTTTAAAAGTCTATGTAAATGGTAACAATCACAGATAGATGAATAATCCTGGTTTTACTCAAAACGTGTTTATTATGGAAAACCACAGTGTGGTTAAAGGCCAAGTGCTTGTGTTTTTAGCATTCTTAGTTCCTGGTGGAAAACGAGGCTCCACTCCGCCCCTCATGGTGACTAGTGGGAATACACGCATAGCATTTCTCCATTGGGAGTGTGGGAATTAAATATATATAAACATAATATTTATTACACATATATAATGCATTTATACATTATGTGATCTATAGAATAATATATATAACCGTTTATATAATGTCATGTTATGCTATGCTGTGTTATGTCATGTTATGCTATGTTGTGTTATGTCATGTTATGTTGTGTCATGTTATATTCTATTCTGTTCTACACAAACTTCATCAAATAATCTTAGGAAATGTTGCATGCTCTGATACAGTGGCTTTCAAACTTCCTAATGCCACATCCCTTTAATACAGTGCCTCATATTGTGGTGATCCCCAACCAGAAAATGATTTTCATTGGTAGTTTATTACTGTAATTTTGCTAGTGTTGTGAATCAAGTGACCCCTGTGAAAGGGTAGTTCAATCCCCCAAGGGTTCATGGAGCACAGGTTGGGAATCACTGCTTAATCCCATCTGGAAGCATTTTAGACATTTCGGTGTTCACATGTAGACCTCAGGCGCTGGGAAGTCCTGCATGCACTAAACGACTTAACGACCGTTCCTAAACGCTGCAGCCATTTAAGCGTTGGATGAACTTGGAAAATTCATTTAGTCTAACTGCGTCTCACTGCTTCTCCCGAGTGGAAATATTGGCCGTACTTCCTACAGAAAATGGTAGAAAG
The DNA here is from genome assembly GCA_004026705.1 of Nesogale talazaci. Classification (NCBI taxonomy): domain Eukaryota; kingdom Metazoa; phylum Chordata; class Mammalia; order Afrosoricida; family Tenrecidae; genus Nesogale; species Nesogale talazaci. The sequence continues at coordinate 11,551 of PVJH01022872.1, forward strand.
AGCGGATGTGCACAAATTAAAAGCCACTTAGCCAGTGGGAAGCTCCAGCACGGGAAATGTAAAGTTTGTCCGCCCACGCCTTTGTGCCACGTGCTTTCAGACCCAAAATAAGCCAGAGTCATCCCATCACTGCAAAGCATGAACACACATCATGGGGGGAAACGTGGGCTCAAGGAGAGAGACAGGGAAAGAGAGAACCAGATCTCGAGCAGTGAGAGAACCTGTCCCAGAATGACCTAATCAAGACCCTTTCTAAGCTCTAGGAGAAGGTCTTCACCAGCTGCATGTGACACCATTGTACCTTTCTCTAAAATTCGCACAAGAGAGAAATTTGAGGAGATGATATGAATCACTGTCTCTTTCCACTCTCATTTTCCATCTTCCCCCATTTCCCTCTTCATGGGGTGGCCTGAAAGCTTGAACCCATTGATTAGCAGCTGAGTGAGTGAACCATTTGCACAACCTCCGGGTTGTTTGGATTGAATAGGTCGTGCTGTAGCTCCCTGTTATGATCCACTATCCCTGAGTAGGGAGGGCTTCCAGAAACACTCTCATAGTCACGGTGCCAGCAAGCCCACCACCCTGTGATATGACCGTGCCCTGCCGTTCACCCAGCGGGCTGTGAAGGAGAAAGGAAGTCGGAGATGCAGGCAGCCTGACAGCCAATCTGTGTTGACACGGATAGTCTACACAGCAGACTCCATCCTTACTGAGACGTGGTCAGAGTGGAAGGTCTCCCCGGGTTGTTCAGCACTCAGGATGATCATTGCACTGTGCTGGTCCCCCTTGCTTTGGGACACCTTCTTGACCGTAGCTGCCCAGAGTTTCCAGTCACAAATGGTGTCAAGACTACAGATGGTGTCAATTTGATGTACCTCATGACATTAGACTGCCTCTTAGGCTATCTGACAACTATTGTCCAAATGCGGTCTGATGATTCCAGACATTGTCACTGAAATGGAAACAGACTGGAGAAACAAGTGAAAACTGTGTGTTACCAAGCCACCACGGCACATCTTATAAGGGCTTCCTGTGTGCTGCCAACACTGCACCACTTGGCTGCTAACCAAAAGGTTGGAAGTTCCTGACCACCCAAAGGCACCTCAGAAGAAAAGAATAATGACCTAGTCCCCCCAGAATCACCCACTAAAAATCAGATGGCCCGCAGCTCTACTCTGACACACACAGTCACCACGAGCTTGAGCTGACTCAACAATTGGTTGAGCTGTATGGTTCAAGAGTAAATTCATCACACCCTTTGAAGTTCAGTTTTTATAAAGCCAAACACCAACCTCACTGTCATTCAATCCATTCTGACTCTTACCAAGCCTGTGGAGCAGGCTCCTGTGCATTTCCACGACTGTAAATCTTGACAGGAGTAGGAAGCTTCCAATTTCTCCCACACAGCAAGTGGTGGTTTTGAACAGCTGAGCTTAGAGTTAGCTATTGAACTCCTACCTAACCCACGAAGGCTGTGGACGGGGGTTCTTTAATGCTATATAGCTGCAATTTAAAATGCATTGAATTATTCTTGCTTGTGATTTTATTTCCAGGTACATTGTGCACATTTTTTCAGGATTATTGATAATGTCAATATCAATGTGATAAGAAAGAAGATGATAAAATCTAAAACTGAAAAAAAAAACCATTACCAGAATTTTGATGATCACCAAAACATGCATTACATCATGGCAGCAACTAAAATCTGAGGGTCTGTGTCTTGGACAGAAAGGAAAGGAATGGCACAGAATGACTCCCAAACAGGAAATAGAGGGACAAAAAAGAAAAACAACCCAGATAAATTTTCTGCTAAAAAAAAAAAAAGAAAAATGATAACATTTGCATAAGGATCAAAGACTGGAGCAAAGACTATTATCTCATGTCTATCTATCTCTATGAAAATGATATTTAAAGTAATTTTGTCATTCAAAGAGCAAAAGGAATGCAACCAAGAAGTCTATAGAAAAGAAACAATTATGAAAGTAAATCAAGAAGTTTAGTAGTAAAAACATTGTTCTATTTCTTGTTTTTGTGATGATTCGGGTACCTGAAAACTTTTCAAAATACTTAATGTGTGATTCCCCATTCTTAATAAATATCTATTTCTACACTTTAGCTAACATTTACAATACTGTCTTCTTTCTCTAAAAGAACTCCTAAAATTATTTCAGCCATGGGTCCCATATACCCCTGCTCCCTGCTCCTGGTCCATCCTTTCTTAAACTTTTTCAGCTGATTCATTCTAACAGCTTGGCTGCTTGGCTTTTTGATAATATTCGCATAGGAATTTGACTTCCAGGGGATTTATCCAAAATATCTCCCACATCTAAACACCCCCATATAAGCTTCTCAGAGGCCAAATGTCCTCCTGACATTGAAGCAATTTCTCCATGTGACTAAGTTGGTAGGATTAACTATGGCTCTCTGTGTTCTGGAAGCTTCTTTCCATCGCATGTTTTGGGCTTCAGATTTTTTGAAGGCGTGACTGTATTGATAAAGTAAGAGCATCTAAATATAATCCATCAGTAACAAAATTCAGTTCATAAAGAGAACTTTTTAGCATTCTGTATGATCATGGTTTATAGAAACATGCTGCAAAGCTGATATTTGCCTTGTGGTCTGTTGCCACAATACCACCAAACTTTGGATTAATAGAGGAAATTGAAGACACTGCAGAACATCATAGCTCTCTCCTCTCCTGCTTTGAGTCAGTCTGCAGACTGAGAATATACTACTGGCATGGACTCTCCCCACTGCCTGTCAACCATGAACACCTGAAGTAATTCCCTACTAGCGTGCAGCATTAGACACAGTAAAGTAAGCTTCCAATATAGAATCGCTGTCCAGATGCTTGACCAAGTCTTGGTCTGACTCTTTCCTTGCTTCCTTCACTGTCCCAATCTTTCCTCCAGGACAGTCAATCTAAGGGGGGAAAGATGAGGTTGGGCAACCAAAGTCTCAATACTTGGTGAGGATTAAATTATGCTCCCTAAAAAAAAGAAAAATGTATTGAAAGTCCAACCCCTATACCAGTGAACAGAGAGTGGTGGTGGTAACCTGGAGTTACACCTTGGACTATTAACAGCAAGGTCAGCAGTCTAAAACCACAATCCTCTCCATCGGTGAAAGAGGAACCCTTCTACATCCATAAAAAGTTAACCTTGGAAAAGCTTTGTTCTAAAAAGCTACCATTCTGTGATGGCCACCTTCCTGGTACAGCAGTCAAAGACAAAATGGGTGCATAAGCAAATGTGGTGAAGAAGGTGGAGGATGCCTGGCTATTAAAAGATATAATATCTGGGGTCTTAAAGGCTTGAATTGAAGCAAGCGACCATCCAACAGAGAAACAACAAGCCTACATGGAATAAGGACACCAGTTTGTGAAATCATAAGGTGTCATCCAGACTGGGCAACGAGCAACTGAAGACCCTTAACAAACAAAGAAAAACTTATTGTTGAGAATGAGGTGGGTCAGAGCAGAGTCCCAAAGCCCATCTGTAGACAGTGGAATGGAACATCCCCCGACAGAGGAGTCACAGAGAAAGGATGAGTCAACCAGTAAAGCACTGATGAAACACGCACTATTCTTCTGGTTCCTTGAGGCTTCCTCACCCTCACTGTCATGACCCCAGTGCTGCCTCTCACTTCCTACATACAACAGACCAGAGCATGTACACAGGTATAGATAAGAGATCATGACACATGCAATCCAGGTGTAGGAATGGGGACAGAGATACCAGAAAGGTAGGGAGAAAGGGAACAGGAGAGGAAACAATCACCCCTCCATGGAGGGGGGGGAGGAGGGATAAAAGGGTCTGTGTGAGATAGGAAATCAATAATAATTTATAATGTATCAAGAGGTCATGAGGTTGCGGGAGGAGAGAGAGAGGAACTGATACCAAGGGCTCAAAAGAAAGCAATTGTCTAGAAAAGAATGATGGCAACATATTACAAATATACCTGATGCAATTGATGTATGGATTGTCGTAAGAGTTGCAAAAGCCCCCAATAAAATGATCTTTTATTAAAAAGTAGAGAGGGAGAAAGTTAGTCTTGGAAACCTACAGAGGTCATCCTGGTGTGTCCTCTGGGATTACTATGAGTTGGAATGGACTCAATGACAATGAGTTTGGGCCTGTTTTCTGATTCTACTAGTGATTTTGACCCTGTTTAAAAATAGAGGTTTCCTTTTGTTATGTAAATGAGCTCACACCAGAGTAGGGTGGGCTCTAAACCTAATCTCTTTGACTGATCAAAAGACTGAACTAAACACAGAGACTCACCCAGGGAAGACAGACTTCATATGGAGAGGGTCTACAAGTCAAGAAGCAATGGAACACTGAGAGCTGTCACAGAGGAAGACATTTACATCGCCAGCATCCTGATTAGGACTTTTAGCTTCCAGAACTATGAAAAATCACATCTTTGTTCTCCTGAGCCCAGAACAGAATTTCGGTGATAGTGGCAGTAGACTGCAAAGACAATACCCAGAGCAGAGATAAAAGGAGAACTAGAGAAACATATTGAATGAAGACAAAGATTATTTTGTTCAACACCTGCCAACCCTCTTTCTTTTGTTACCAGGGGGGTCCATCTACAAGAGTTCATCTTCCTCATCTGCTGGTGGCACCCACTGAGCCCCCAAGCAGCTCTTAAAAGAGATGAAGACCACCTAGAGGTAGCTCTTACATTTTTCATTGTCATGCTGATGAGGACTTAAAAACAGCTGTAATTACAGTGATGCTGTGATTCTACTTTCAGTAGGTCTGTTCACTGTCAAATTTTAAAAGGCATAGCAAGGAAAAGTAAGCCGACGTGGTAAAGGGCATAAACAGAACACTGATGATGGTGTCCCTGTATAGTCATGCTGGAGAAGCATCACCAGAAAGTATATAATGGCATCATCTGCCAATCAAGTTGCTGACATCTCCTGCTCCATAACATGGAAGCTATTTTTCCAGCGATTCTCAATTCCTCAGATAACAGATGCATTTTCAGGCCTGCAAGTTGTCCTCTCTAACTTGGCAGTAAAGGCAGGGTACCATATGGAGGCAGGCACACAGGAACCTCTTGAGGTTGTAGGCTTTGGACCCTATGACCAGAGGGGTGAGATGGGGAAAAGTGGTGCTTGACACTTTTTGAGGAGTGAGACCCATTTTCCCCAGTAAGGCAAAAGTGACTGAGAGTCCACTCATGCAGTATCTGCTGCCCTGACTCTGGAGAAGAAGCAAGCCCTGGCATTGCAAAATTCATCAGTCACTCTCAGCAGGGCTCCTGGATTTCAGGTCTGAGAGCCATCCAGTTCCCCTCTCTCTTCCTTCCAGGCAGGTGAACTTGGTAGCCAGCCATCACAGATGGCCACTGTTCTCACCCCTCCCTCCACAGGGGGTGTGGGAGCACTAGAATTGCTGAAACAGAGTCCAAAAGCAAGACAGGCATCCAAATGAAGAAAAAAGTCCCCCAGTAGAAGCTAATGGTCCTGTTACAGGAGGAATTACTCAGGAAAGCGTCATAGTCATGGTCACCAGGATGCTGCACCAGCTCACAGAGCCACCCCATCCATCAGTGTCAGCTGGACCTTCCTGTTCTGCTTCCAATCAAGAAGAGAGTCTCACAGTTTCGACACCTATCCATCATGTCAGATATTTTCCTGCGTTTGCAAGACAAGGAGAAATGATGCCCTTGTAGTGTGAGAGAAGCATACTCTATCTTTCTTTATTCCTCTGGGACTAAGGGAGACTCTATGTTACTAGACACTGTTTAATTCTTTTGGTCCAGTCCAAAGAGCTGCATAACTGTAGGATGTTATAATCACAGCCAGTACTGCAAAGGTAAGCCAAATGGCATTGCTACAACATCATGTTGTTGTTATTGTTGTTGTTGTCGTTCCTGTTTGTTGTTGTTGTTGTTGTTAGAAGCCATCAGGTCAGTCCTGACCCAGAGACCCTATACACAACAGAACAAAACACTACCTCGTCCTGCACTATCTTCACAACTGCTCCTATTTCTGAGCCCAAGGTGGGACCCACAGTTCAACCCATCTCCTTGAAGGCCTTTACCCTCCTTCGCCGTCCCTCTACTTTACAGAGTCAAAGAAACCTTTATTAATCAAAACTATCAAAACATGAAGCTATTGTGATGAGGCCAGGGTCAAAGGGCAGGGGGAGAGGGAAAAGATAAGGCAGTAGGAGGGAGGGAGGGTCAGAAAAGAAGAAGAAAGAACCACATACATGGGTGGAGGGGTAAATGGAATACTCTCACTATTTTGAGAGGGGCTGTGCCATTACATAGAATATGTTTTTCTTTTTATGTGTTACACTCCACAAAGAAAAGGGAGCATTTAATAAAAACAAAACAAAAAATCTAATTAAAGAGAGAACGAGATGGACCACAGCCTTAAAAAAAAAACACCACAGATTCCTTATCTATCAGACCTAAACACAGGTCTGAGTGGTTGCAAAAGGAAGGAAAGTAAAACTGAAACTTAAATTCTTTTGGAACAAAGCTAGTTTCACACAAACAACGAATGACAAAGTAAAGGGATTGCTTCCTGACCTAACCTCCATCTAGGTCTATGCCCTTCCAACAGTGCAGTTCCAGTCTTTCTAACCTTTCTCCATAGAGTTCAGCACTATTCAGTGCACGTCACATCAAAATAACAAATTGTGCCTCCTCAAGGGATTCAAATCATGTTCCTTTTTGTGGTTTTTGCTCTCTTAGTTTTTGTGGGGGTATATAGAGAAGGTCAAGAACATGGATGGAGGGTGGGTGAAGTAAGGTTTCACACACCTGACTACCCACAAAGAAGGAGCAGGTACATTCTTGGCCCAATTTTCCAGTCTTTTTCTTGCCAGTGTTTTGTTTGGGTTTGGTTTTAACTTTCTTAAAGTTTCTTTTTCCTAATTAGCAAGTCCCTATGATTATGCTGTGTTCTTGGGAGTGGAGGGAATATCTATCAAGATTATCTCATTTAGAATTCTCCACAAAAAAACAAGTGACTTAAATTTAACTGGTCTGGCAGATCTCAAAATCCACAGTGTGGCTTGGACCTTATTCTATGGGTTGTCTTGGTAAACCCAAGGCTCATCCCTGATGATTGATGGAAAGGTATTGCTGAGAGATGACTGACATTTGGTGCAGGCCTGTTGGCATTCATGGAGCCAAGAGCCTGTTGAGGTCAAGAGGTTTGCTTAAAATTGTAAATGCGGATGCATGTGGCATCTCAACTTTAGTAAACCTTTGCCTCAGTCTATGGTTTTTTCCCACTATTTCTACAGCTACAATTTCTCTATTTGTTGAAGTTGACTGTCTTTCTTCTCTTGGCTCATCTTCCAGGTCTTCCTGACCTTTGTTAAAACAACTGATCCTCTTTAAAGCTGCTGTTTAAAAGGGACAGCATTCCTATAAGATTGTTGCAAAGTTTCAGTGATTTGAAAATATGTCCACTTAAGTTTTGTTAAAAAACGTGATATTAGCATTAATATCAATATTGTCATCCCTACCACCCATGACACACAAAGTACGCTTTTTTGTTTAAAAAAACTTATGAAGGCTAAGACAAGCATATCACTAGGCATACATGGAGTGAACAGACATGTTTAAACTTTTCTTAATGTATGAACTAAGATGTTAGAAGCAATACTTTTTGATTTACCCTTAAGTCCCCATTAAGGGACTTAATGTTTCCTTTAGACATGTTCATATAAGCAGCTTCCAAACATGGGTGGAAGAAGTCCATCATCTTTTAATCCCATTTCCACAAACTTTTTGATGCTCCCTCCCATTACTCCCAAGAGAAACCTTGGTGACATCCTCAGCATATAACCACTTGGTTTACTCAATCTCAGAAAACCCTTTAGTCTGTATTCAGATGGATGGGAAACTAGCACTCTGGGAGCTAAAAGCCATCACTTGCACCTTACCAGGAGAGGAAAATAACATAGCTATCTTTCTGAAATCAGAGTGATCAATAAGGATGGGAATTCCCTACGTGGAACAAGATTTGTTCCTAAATGTGCCTTTAATTTGTAGTTTGATTGCAACAGACATATGTGGCTCTTAATTAACCTGGATTTAGTTCAAGAAAAGTCTCAAAGCCATTTAAATGACTTAAAAGCAGCATGTGCCACAAGTGAAGACGATTGCTATGAAGATTTTGGTGTAAGGTAGGGTCTTTTCTAACTTTTCAAAGTAAGGGCTAATTTGTATAACTTTGCATGAAACATATATGAACATAAGGACATCAAAGAACTGTCTGTAAGTTGGGCATTTGTAACCTGGGGGGAGCTGCCTGTACATGTTTCTAGAGCCCCTGGGTGGTGCAAAAGGTGAACGTGCTCAGCTGCTAACCAGAAGGTTGGGGGTTCAAGTCCATCTGGAGTTACTTTGGAAGAAAAGCTTGGTTCTCCACAAGTCTACTGAGATACCCATTGGATCAACAAACATGATTGATGGTGGTGATATACATGAAGCACGGCATCCAGTTCTGGAATTCTACTGTGTCTGCTGGAAATTTTCACACTAATCTTTAGGCAGGGCAGTGAGAACACCAGGTCCCCAATCTGAACTTGTGTTTAAGACAGGAATAGTGTGACTCTTCTTCCCTCTGAGGATGGCTGTTAGTGTGGCTCAGTGGAGTGCTGTAGACTCCAGTTCAAACCTTGACTCTGCCACCTATGATCGCTGTGATCCTAAGCAATGCATGGAACCTCTCTGTCCTTGAGTTTCTTATTCTGTAAGAAAGATTACGAGAACACTTTGGCTTTCCCTTCCTCCCCTTTATTTTAAACTGAAACAACTTTAAAATGGGTCAAAAGAGAGATCAGATGATAAGATATTACATTTTAACCTAAACTATGTCTGCTATAATCAATTTTACAATGCTCTCTTTCTGATAATAGGGTGGCAATCACCTAATCTGGTGTCAATTTGAGAATTGGCTTTCCCTTCCTCCCCTTTATTTTAAACTGAAACAACTTTAAAATGGGTCAAAAGAGAGATCAGATGATAAGATATTACATTTTAACCTAAACTATGTCTGCTATAATCAATTTTACAATGCTCTCTTTCTGATAATAGGGTGGCAATCACCTAATCTGGTGTCAATTTGAGAATTAAGAGTGGAGTGAAGTCTAGCCTGTCAATCTGGGAATAGCCAGTGAGACCTCTGTGTGTGAAGATTAACTAAAGCCATAGTGTCAGATGTTCTATCGGTCTCTGTTTCACCAGTAAGAATGGTTTCTTTTATGCTTTTTAGTTTTGTTCCACGTTTCTCTCTCACTCCATCCAGGGCCTTCTAATGTGATAACTTTCAGAGCAGTCGGTAATGGTGACCAAGCACCACCTACCTCTTCTGCTTCTCGGGGTCATGGAGACTAATGACTGTGTCATCTCTTTGCCCACTGGACTAACTGCTTCCATATGTCTTCACTTTTCACCACTCTTCTTTCAGGTAGTCAAAGAGATGTTTTTTAACACCAAGGAAGCATGCAGTTATGCTATTGGACCTGTTCCTGCCACTACTGGAGACTTTATGACTATGACCTGGTCACCCAGTCAATGGCTTTTATAATGACTTGTGTAAAAATAAGCTTATTCACTTCTGATGACTGAAGGCTCAACTGGTAGGATCAAATATATCACTTCCTGGATGGTCACAGAGTGCTAGCTTCCGGGGATGCCAGTGCTTCTGGTGGCACACTAGCACCACACTAGTGTGGGGTTCAGCCTCCCAGAGTCCATGTGGGTGAGGGGAATGGTGAGGATCGAGTGATCACAACTCCACGTTCTAGTACTGGCCCATATACTGTGCCTCCTTCTAAGTTTTGGAATTCTCATCAATGCCCAAATCACTCATAATAAAATCCTGTTCTGCTATCCATCTGCTTCATTACTTCTCCCCAGCATCTTAGATCTGACTGTGGGCACTGACAGACCTCTAAATTCCCTTCCCCACCTGAACAAAGGGATCCAAAGCCTGCCTTTCTTTGATCTGTATAGCACAATGCTACACCCAGGGCTATTTCCCTCCGCTTTCTTTAAGGGTATTTTCTCTCAGAAGTGGTTTTGCCAAAGAGAATCACAGAGAAACCTTTTATCCCTATTGTGTCTTTTCTCATCTATTCCAAATCCTACCCCTGCACCCCTAACAATAACATCATAAATAGAGGCATAGCTCTTCATGAACCATAGGGAGGACTGTAACAGACTTATTTTCAATAGGTAAGGACTTGGTTCTGGAAGTCCGAAGTTCAAGCCCACTAGCAGCTCCATGGAAGAAAAACCTGGTCTTCTTCCTGAAGACCAGCCTAGAACACCTTGTGGAGAAGTTTGCCTCTTTCCTGTGGAGTCATTAGAAGCCAGAATCAACCGGACAGCAGGGAGGGTTTTTCAAATACATAAGGCAGGAGCTGGCAGCTTCAGGGAAGATCGTGTTGCTTAGGGGAAGGGAGTGCAGGGCACTCACCTGAAGGTGCCTCCACTTCTACAAAAGAACCCAAGATTCTGAGGCCTCACTTAGTTAATCCTTCTCTTGCCCCCTTCTCCACCTTCCCTTCCCCTCCCGCAAGCTGCGAGACCCTTTGCAGTAAACATTGTGACTTTGATCCTTGTCCTGAGAGCAGTGAATGGGCTGGCTTGACCAGGAGGGACCACTTGAGGAAAGAAATTGAGCAGTCTTCTGTAGAGACTGCAGCCCATGGAGCCCTGTCAGATAGTTCTACTCTGTCCTACAGCGTTTCTATGAGTGAGAGTGGACTCAATAGTCCCAACAACCATCTATGAGGTAGCTGGAGACCCTGGGCATCTCCAACTGTCCAAAGGCCACAGACAAAGACCCCAATGCAGTGTTGTGGTATTAAGTATATAAAGGATACTCCATCCAGATAGGAGGCTTGGTGGTAGTCTTGCCTTTTGCCACAGAGGAGACCCAGGTTCAATTCCCAACCAAGGCACCTTGTGTGTAGCCACCACCCATGGAGGTGTGCCTGTTGCTGTGATGTAGGAAACAAGTTTCAACAGAACTTCCAGAATACAAGGGACTAGAAGGAAAGTCCTGGGAATTTACTTTTGAACATCGGTCAAGGAAAACCCTGTGGATGATAAGGGTCGGAACCAGAACCCACCATGGGGATGGTAAAGGAGTGGGCAGAACTTCATTCTATTGTGCATGGGGTCACCAGGTACCAGGAGATAGCTACCAACACACCTTACCCACCACAACATACTGATTAACTTGTTGGCCTCGGTAAAACAGAGTGAGAAACAAAAGACTGTCTCAGCATAACTTCACATGACTTCCCTCTATTCTATCTCCATCTAACACTAAAGTTCATTTAGATACTACCCTGCACCAATAGTCTATATAAAATAGTCTTATATCAGAATCTCCACATTGCTGCACCAAAAATGGGCACAATGTGCATTTTGACATAATACTCAAAGCCTATGACATTATATTAAGTCTTAAGTCTTTAAGTCTTAAGTCTTTAAGAATTCTTAAAATGAAATTGCTGGGAACCCAGAGGACAGACAGTGAAGAGAAACATTATAATGGGTCTGGGTTGGCTGCGTTTGGCTGGGTGGATAGCCACTGGGCAGAGGGGGAAGAGCAAAGAAAGTGAAGTTGCAGAAAATGGAAATTTACTTTTGTGGGAAAGGAGTTGGTCAAGGACATGGATGAAGGGTAGCCGAAGGCTTCACTCTATCAAGGATGAGATAGCAGAGGGAGCCAGCATGCAGGACACAAAGAGACACAGACGCAGCAGAAGAACAGATTCCTCTGAGCACAGTGACTCATCTGTGAGGATTGTGAAGATAATGTGTCCTCCAACCCAAAGTCCAAAGAAACAGCTCAGACCCAAAGACTGATGTTTAAGTCAGCCTGGACTCAATGGCAGTGAGTGAGAATGACTGAAGGCAAGTAGGCCAACCCCAGAAAAACAGGGCCCTGCGAAGGACCCAGCAAGCATGATGGGAAGAGACTAAGTGGTGAGTGCTTCAAAAAACAGCCAACATCTGAGTCACACTGAGGTTCCACCGCTCTTTCTCAGGAAACACTGCCTCCACGTGGTTTCCCTTTTCCTCTGTCCAGGCTGTCCAGTGCCAGCGTCCATTTGCGTGCATCTGTACTCACCCATGTGAGGGATATCTTTATGCCCAGAAACCTAGGCAGTGTTTGTATCATGTTAATAGTGAAAACATTGCCTTAACAGTGGACTCTAACATCCCAATGGTCACAACCATGGGGCAGCATCAGGCAATCTTTCTTTCCATCCCCCATGAGTCAAGGTCAACTCAGGGGCCTCTACCAACAAGAACGAGAGAAAAATCAGTTTTCCATGGCTCAGACCAATATCTCAGTGACAAAGTTTGGACCCTCAAAACTCTTCCACCAACTGCTCAACAATTTCACACACCCCCCACCCCCACCCCTGACATGGTCTCCTTGCCAGTGCCACAGTGGTTACACCTTGGTCTGGCAAACACAAAGTCAGCCGCTCTGTACCACCAGCTGCTCCTCAGGAATAAAGTGAACCTTTGGGCTCCCACAAAGATATACAATCTCAGAAACCCCCAGGAGCAGCACCCCCTCCCCCCCGCCCAATAGCTATGTGTCAGAACAAATGTAACGACAGTGAGCTTGGTGCTTGAGCTTTTCCTCTCTCTCTGACCACTGTGGACATGGAACCAGTGCAGTTCACTCTTCCAAGAATGAATCAAGCTAACAAATAAAGACTCTTTGCTGTAACTCGATGGAGGGGGCACTCAGTAACCTGAATATTTGCTTATTGGGCAGTGGTTTGAATCAGTCACTCTCTAGGAAAAACCTAATTCCAAAAGCATCATTCAACCAAGTCAAATCCACTGCCCAGCCTCAGGTGAATTCTGATTCATAGTGAGCCTGTAAGACAGAGTAGAACTACCTTATAGGGTGTCTAAGAGTATACATCCTTTCAAGAGCCCCATCTCTTCTCTCTTAAAGCAGCTGGGGGTGGGGGGCCAAACCAGCTGGTCCTCAGGAGAAAGGCTGGGCTTTCTACTCCTGTAAAGATTTACAGTTTTGGAAATCCACAAGGGCAGCGCCACCCTGTCCTACAGAGTCCCGATGCATCAGCATCGACTCCATAAGAGTGAGGTGTGTTTGTTTGTTTTTTAATCTGCATCTGTGTAATCAGAAGAGTTTCTTTTCTTTTCTTTTCTTTTCTTTTTTGTGGGCATCACTGCCTCTGGAGGTCGTGGGCATCACCGAATACTGCTCCTGAGAGCCCCCGCTGGATTTGAACCGCCAAGCCCGCAGGCTGCAGTTCCGCACTCAACCACTTACACCACCGGGGCTCAGCCCAAGAATTTCTATAAAAATTACAGTCTTCAAAACCCTCCAAAGCACTTCTACTCTGTTTTATAGAGCCGCTGTGAGTTGGGATCAGCTCAACAACGGTTTATTCTATCCTCATATGCTAAGGAATGCTCAAGGTATAACAGCTGAGTGCTCAGCTGGGCAGTCTAAGTTCCAGCCAGCAGCTTCGCAGGGAAAGGACCCAACAATTTAATCTTGTAACGTTTACAGTATAGAAACCCTGCCGAGGCCATTCTATTCTGTCATATGGGGTCACAATGAGTAAAAAATGGACTACACAGCACCTAACAACACAATTTTATATTGTGTGCATCCTTAACCTGCCACCGAGAGTCTGCACTTTTAGACCCTAAGGCGGTGGTTCTCAACCTTCCCAATACTGCAACCCTTTCATACACTTCTTCATGTTGTGGTGATCCCCAACCATAAACTTATTTTCCTTGTTACTTCATAACTGTAGTTGTGCTACTGTTATGAATCAGGAGACCCTGTGAAATAGTTTGAGAACCACTCTAAAGTAATAGCTAGATTTGCACTTGGCATTATTTAATTTTGTTTATCTATCAGGTGGGACTATTCAAATAACCAGTTGTCATCCAGTTGATTCTGGGCAGGGACAGATTACCAGTAAAAACAGCAACGTGGGCCTACTTGTGCTCACTCCCTCGTGTGATGTAGACTGCTTAAAAATGTTTTCCACGAGGACACCCGAGTGAAATTGCGCACTACAGAGAGTAAGGAAGCACAAAGAAGCCTAGGCTTACCTTACTTATCGGATAATCTGACGCAGACAACAGAACAAAACACTACCCGATCCTACACAAGCCTCACCATGAGTGTTAGGTTAGAGTCAATTACTGAAGGCACTGTGTCAACAGATCTGGTTGACAATTGTGGCGGTCATGTACTCGTGTCAATATCATGATTGGGAGTGTAAGGGGGGAGTCTAGCCTGCCAATCCGGGGATGGCTAATGAGACCCCTGTGTGGGCATGACTTTCTCTGAGGATTCTGGGAAATCTCACAATTTGTCCCCCAGGGAGGTGAGAGACTATGGACTCAGGCTCTTGAAGATACTCTACTGACAGGCCAAGATGGCAGCCTGCTGATAGACACTGAGTCATGGAGGAGCCGGAGGAGAAGTCACATGGACTTAGTCTGATGGAACCAGAACTCTGAAACCGGAAAAGTCAGGTAGAGACCCCTGTGAGTGCTGAGATACTTGGGAGGCCAGGGGGAGGCCCCTGCCAGTGCCGAGATGTTTCTACCGCCACTTGATGCACAAGAACTCTATACCCACTGGCCTGTGATTGTCTTGGCATCATTGTATGTGCTTTGTGAGTCTGAAGAGAATTTTATAGATTGGTATTGGACATATGGGCTAGTGTTGGACTTATGGACTTGGACTGGACTGGGTTGGGATGCTTTCTCTGTTCCATTCCTCTTGCACATAAACCTCTTCCTTATATGCATATTCATGTTTATGAATTTTTTTTCCTCTGGTCTACCTGGCCTAGCACAACGATCGTCCTCTTTTTTCACTGACCCTTGACTTTACCAAGCATGGTGTCCACTTTCTGGAACTGGTCCCTTCTGGTAGCACAGATGCAGATTTAGAAAAAGCAAATCACCTCACTGTCATGGAGTTGATGCTGATGCAAGGGGACTCTATAGGAGAGAGTGGCACTGCCCTTGTGGATTTCCAAAATTGTAAATCTTCACAGGAGTAGAAAGCCCAGTCTTTCTCCCAAGGACCAGCCGGTAGTTTCAAACTGCTGACTCTGCAGTTAGCAGCCCAATAAATGAGCACTACCTCACCAGGGCTCCTAAGCAGATAGATAGATAACAGGAAGATCGACAGATGATAGATAGATAGTTAATCAATAACTCACAGTCATTGAATCAATTCTGAGCCATAGACACCATATAGGACACCTGCCTCTATGTGTTTCCAAGCTAGATGCAATGACTTTGAGACTAAAATCCATTTAAAGACTGCACCAAAGCTTTCCTCTGTGTCTCTGGAAATCATGGATTCATGATGGCTGGATCATTGGGATTTGTGTTTGCTCCTTCTGGGGACCATCACCCAGCCCTACTGTAATAAAGCACTGATTGCCTGTGACTCCTAAGGACAAGCAAAAGGCAGCATTTACCCCAGCACATAGCCCAGAAAGAAGGATGACTGATGGGAACAGGAAACGCAGAGCAGAGTAGGAAGCATGCCGCTACATTGTGGAGATTGCAATCAATGCCACAAAACAAAGTGTGTCTGGGCCATTGAAAAGAAAATCCGTTCATGCCCTAAAACGTTCACCCCTATCACAATGAAAGTTTTAAAAATGGGTTCAAAAGGAGAGAGTCCCTCCTCTTATACCTCACCACTAATTCCATCTCCTTTCCAGCCTCAGCTGAAGCTCCTCAGAAACATGGGGCTTAAAGGAAGAGACAACTGTCTGCCACTTGAGAATTAAGACGAGAACTGGTGACTCAACGGCTCAGGGTTTCACTGGACTAATGGAGGCCCTGTGTATTTCCAAGTCTGGCTATTGAGCTTGAGAAAGATACCAGGTGAGCTCAGCCGTGGAAGCTACCTGTGGGCCTGAAGCTTCATCAGTTGAGGCAGCAGGTGATCAGCATTATCCAAAGTCAGAAGGTCGTCATGGTCACCTGGGAGCACATAGGCTCTGGAAGCTAAGCTTGGAAAGGAGTGCATGGACTTTCCGGTGGTTAAGAAGTACTTGGCATAGGGACTCACTCAACACAGGCACAGCCCCGGGGAGTGAAAGACACAAGTGTGCATGGTCACTTGCAGGATCGATACTTGTCATTCACACCTGAGAAGCGTCTCAGGGGCCAGTTGCCTTTATATAAAAGGCACTAGTGGGGTTTTTGCACCCCACCCAGTCCATCCATGATTCTACTCCTGGCCTGAGACACATAAGGCAGGAACATGTTCCTGTGTAACTACCCAACAAAACTAAAGCCAAACTCCCTGACACAGGTCATTTCTGACTTACAGCCACCCTCCAGGGCAGCGTAGAACTACCCCGGTGATTTTTCTGTCACTGCAGCTCATTACGGGACTGGAAAGTCTCATCTTTCACCTTTACACAACTCTGGGAAACTAAACACACTAAGCGACAGGTTCAACCTCCTAAAAGCACTTACTGACCTTTACATTGCAAGCAGAGGTCACCCGCAGAGATAGAGGGGGCTGTGGCTGAATGACAAGTGCTGAAGGAAGTCATCCTGGGAGCCGACAATTCCAAAGCTTTCCGACACAGCTTCTTGGGGATCGCCCAGGTTCTGAGAGCGGGTAATCACTCTGCGATGATCTGAAGGAAAGGGTAATTGCAAAGAGAAATGATGGGAAGGCAAAGCAGTAGAAAGTCACAAGAGATAAGCTGGCTTCCTGGAACAAATACATCATTTCGATTATGTGTACAGCAACCAGGACCTCTGAGATGGCTGCAGCCACCAAGATCTGAGGAACAACGGTTTGTTGTATTGTCACACAAATACACACAACAAAACAGATAGAACTCAGCCAGCTTTGCAGGTGCACCTCAGTGACACTGATGACCTTCTTGAAGTTCAACCACCTTTGTCCAATCATGCTGTTGCCCTTAACATAAACTCAGCTCCCTTCACCCAAAGTCTCCCTTGTGCTCTCATGTGGGGGCATTCTTGGCAGGACTTGTGGGTCTGGGGGAAGTGGTGTAAAAAGCTCAGGATGTTGCTGCAACTCCTGGACCAGTCTTGAAGCTGTTGGGTAGTAATCTGCACCCTTAGGTAGCTGGAACCCGTGCTTCCAACTCTCCTGGAATATTTTGGTCTTGAGTCAGGCAGAAGCTGCTGGGTATCCCACATTTCCATGACTCCCGGAAAGAACTTCAGTCTTGAGGCAATAAGATGCCAGGCCAGGTTATCTGATATCCTTCCACTTTGAACCTCTGAGTCACAGCTTACCAGGATGTGTCTAGCTTCCCCATAGTAACAGCTAAGCTCCTGTAATACTATATTGGATGATAGTGTCCTCCAATGCAATCGGATGGTTGGTTTTGTGATGTGATTGGACAAAATAGTCTTGTAAGACAATTGCATGGGCTGGCTCAGCCGGAAATACCTCATTTACATAACTGGTGTGGACCAGTTATTGTTCATGCTGCAAACTCATATCCTTATAGGGATTTGTTTGGAAACCAGGAAGTATGTGGTTGGTCAATGAAACCTATAGAAGCCTTGGAAGAGCTGTAATAAAGTGAGAGCTGCATCATTCAGCCTCGCATCCAGAGTCTGTGTCAGTGACTCCATTGCCCTCACTTCCCTGTGTGCTGGACCTGTTCCCACACCCTCGCCCTGGCACCCCTGGGAACACCTTTGATTTCTCTCTCATTGCTGTTGTTGCTAGGAGGTGGCATTAGGGGTTCAAGCACATGGTGGCCCGTGTACAACAGAAGGAAAATGTATACATGAGCCCATGGTTGCGGGCACTAGGTCAGCCTATCGCACTGAAGATCTCCCACTTTGTCATTGCCCCTCGACCTTACCAAGCGTGATGCCCTTTCCCAGACACTGATCTCTCCTGACAACATGCCCAAAGTATGCAAGATTGTGCGGGATCTGCCTCC
>PVJH01022873.1:0-26599 GCA_004026705.1 Nesogale talazaci
CGTAAATTTTCCTGCTATTTAATTTATTTCCATAAATTTTCCTGCTACTTATTAGTAATTAAGACATTTCCTCATAGGAGGATTCTTTTCTAAGTGAAGATGGTATCCCAGAACAAAAATGCCATTCCCCCCCCACCAGCAATTTGTAAGACTGTTTCTGATAAAAGGCAAAGGGAAATGTTCTATTTTTCATTCTTTTGTATGAATCACGCCCTTAACTGAGAAAACAACTCTCTTACGTAAGGTAGGATCATGTTAGGTCATTCCTGTAACAGGTGAGATTTGCCTCCTTATTTAAAGAAGCCTGTTAGTGAGTTGGTCAGGACAACAAGTGTCTGCTGAATTCTGGATGAGATTAAGAGTCCATAGGGAACCTTGTCCAGCATTCCTCTGTCTGATGCCAGAGTTCTCTGCAGAAGTCTTTGGTGTTACAAGTTCTGAGACAGTAGCAGACATAAGTGAATTCAGCAGAAAGTTTGCCTCTGGTCAGCTCTGAATCATCCGTCCTTCCGTCCATCCATCCATCCATCCGCCCACCCATACAGCTGAGAGGCCATATTCTGTTCTCCCCGGGCCTGCCTGTTCCTCATGGTGCCCTATGTGGGGTGTGTTTTCTGGGCCAGGATTCGAAGAATGGCGACCTTTGACACCTGGAGTCCAGGCTTGGCATCTGTTGTGTCTGGGCAGATTCATGAATGGGGTGGATGACTGCATTTCAGGTTCGTCACGGAAGCAGAGGAAGCAGTGGGGGTTTTGCCGGACAGAGAGGGACTCCCCTACGGTCTTTCTCTGGTTGGAATATATTATCTGGAGCAGACTGCCGTGTCTCTTTTTAAACCCACCCCAGGGAAGCTAGTGGGTCCATACGGTCAACTTGGGTTACCAGACAGGTGCGTGACCACTGACCCCCACTGTCTGGCTCATGCTGTAGCCTTTGACCGAGCAGCAGGTTTCTAGGAGGCTGTGAGTGGACTTTCAGACCTTGATGAAACACCGTTTGGGACTTGGGAACACTGAGTGTGAAACACCAGTCATTTCTTTGTCATAGAAGATGTTTTCTTGTATTCCTGTGCATGTCGTTTTAATTTTTTAATTTTTTTTGGGGGGGGGCATCACTGCTCTCCGGTGGTGGGAGTAGGAGGCCCAGCCCCACTGCTGGAATTGAACCTCCATCCCAGTGGACCGCAGTCCCGCGCACAACCACTACGCCACCGGGGCTCAGCCCCAGCAGGTTGTTTTTAAAGATGTCAACTTCCCTATAAAGCGGTGGACTATACTCCAATCTGTACGTGTGAGCCTGTTACACATGTAGCAGCTTCATTTGTTGGCCATGGCATTGAGAAGCTACAAAATAAAGGATGGCCTGCCATTTCCCCTTTAACACTAGTACTCTCAGTAGTGTGCACAGAGCCCTGGTAGTGTGGTGGTGATGTGTTGGGCTGGGAAACCAGCAGCATCCCCTTGAAGGGAAACTGGGCTTCCTACACCCATGAACAGGTACAGTCTCGGCAGTCCTGGGGGGCGCGGGGAGTGGGCATTGACTCGAAGGCAGCCAGCTTGTTCTCTGAGCTGCACACCTCCACTCCCACGGGCTCCTGATGCCCAGATGAACAGCAGAGGTGCTGCTCACTCATTGCGTTCACCTTGTGCCCGTCGTTCCTCCCCAGCCGCACAGGCACAGCCTCTGCCACCCCACCCCCACCCCCCGACAGCAAATCGCCCCCAGGGGCTGCCCCTGATGGGTGCCGTGCCTTGCCAAGGGTGCCCTCCTCTCAGTGGGTCATTCATTCCCTGGGACTCGCCTTCTGGCCAGCATGTGGAGATGCCCAGGTGCCCACTCCTCCGGGAAGCCTCTTGCCTTCATTCTCTTCTCTCTTCTCTCCTCCAGCTTTGCTGGTGGCCTCAGGACCCCGCAGTGAAATCAGCCTGCCACACGTGGCCCCTGCGCCTGGCAACGCTGGCTTTGCAGTGGGCCCCCATCCGCCCTCTTGTCCTGTCGGCCCACCTTACCCAGAGTCCACGCAGACGGCACGCTACGCCTCCCCTGGCCGCAGCCCCTTTTCACTGCCGAGTCAGAACACATGTGCAGTCTCTTTTCACACCCACCCTCCCGGCCAGCGGCTGATGTCAACTCCTGGAGACTTGTGTCTTAGAGATGCCTGGTGGCACTGTGGGGTCAGCAGAGACCAGAGAGGTGCAGTTCCTGCCCATCAGCCACTGTGCTGACCAGCGTCTGTCGAGGCTGGCTGGTCTGTCAAGAGTTACCCTTGGAGGACTGCCGGGTAACTGCACATCTGTATCCGCTCAGTGGCAGGGGGTCTTTGTGCTCCTCTGTCACGTCCTGCTTGGGGACAGCTCTCACCCTCCCTCAGGTCAAGCCCTGACCCTGCGGCTCCGTCACTCTCGGGCCGGTCCAGCAACTTCCCCCAGGATCTGCCCTTCGCATGGACTCTTCTGGAACGGCCGAGACTGGCTGAGCGGCATAGCTGGTTCTCCACAGTCTTTCCCATGCACAAGAGGCCGGTGCCTGCCGCTGTCTTCAGTGTGGCCTTGCTGCCCTCTGCACGACGCCGTATGTGAGCACGCATCCACACTCTTCCCGAGCCCCTGCCCGCTGCCACATGCATGTACATACATGCACATGCATGCCATGCACGATGCCACACTCTTGGTCTCGCTGTTTCTGGAAAGTGGCCTGCCCTCCACAGGGGGCGTTTCCATCCTTCCCAGCCTGCTGCCAGCCACCCTTCAAGCTGAAGTGGAGGCCTCGCTTTGGGCGGAGCCGTTGGCAGCTATTTTGGCTCACACAGACCTCCCCTTTCTCTGCGCAGTTCATTTTCAGTGCCCTGTGTCTCCAAAGTTGCCCTGGTGGCCGTACCCCTGAACTGTGGAGCCGTCCAGGGCAAGTCTGAGCCTGCGTCTGCTCAGCATCCCGGGGCCGGGCCAGGAGGAGACGGGCTTGGAGTTGTGCGTGGCAGGCGAGGGAAGATGGGTGAAACTCCACAGGGGATGCCCCTCGTGTCTTCTGGATGAGGCTTCCCTACCCTGGTGGCCTCCTGTCGGTGTGCTGCAGTCAGTATTGTGGAGTGAACGTTCGGTGGGGAGTCCGTCAGCAGATGCCCTCATTTAAGCATCTTCTTGTTGCATGGGTAAAGCCCTACACAGCGAGTGCTGCTCCAAAGCCACTTTTCGCGAGGGTGGAACAAACTCTGGGTAATGAATCAAGCGCCCACAGGCAGACACATGGGGTCGACTGCACAAACTGAGCGAGGTCCTCGTCCTGCGGACCATGGCTCTCCACTGCCCCCCACTCCCTTGTGCATGGCCCCATTGTCATGAAGGGAAATCCAGGAAAATTCCCACTTCCCCTTCCCCTCCTGTCAAAGCATCATGCTTTGAAGGGGGTTCTGGCCTGGAAATGGCTCACCAGGCCTAAAGGCCCCTGGTGGCGGAGTGGTTCTGCCAGTAGCACCGGCGGTCTGAGCCGTCAGCTGTCTGCCAGAGACAGATGAGCCTTCCCCTCCCATCCAGACTTCCCCGGTCTCCGACACCCACAAGGGCAGCAAGTTCTACTCCACCCTTTAGGGTCACCGAATGAGAGTGCACCAGGGAGCAGGGAGTGTGGAGTTTCGGTAAGCTTGTGAATCCTGTGAGTCCATTCGCGGAGCCATGGTTTTAGATGTAGATGGTTCCGGATTGGAAAGGAATTCAGTGATATATTCTACAACATTTGACATGTGAAGTGAACAGATGTGCGCTCTCTATAGTGACAGGTTAGCTGCGGCTCGTGCTACTTTGTCACCTACACGAGTGACAACGAGAGTCTCGAATTCCAGTGCCAGGCTAGTGAAAACGAATGGAGAAAATGAACAGGCGCACGGGTGCCTACCTCCTCTTGGACTCAGGGTTACAGCAGCTGAGGGTCGGAGGCCCTTTAGGCAATGCACCTCAGCTAGTGTTTTCAGTGAGCTGGTGTCGGGAGAGAAGGGGGTAAGTCTCCTGGACGTTGTGGAGGACGCTGACGAGCAAAGGAGATGTCAGAGCAAGCCGGGCCGGGGTTGGGGGGGGGCGGGGGGCGGGCTTCGGGGTTCCGAGAGTGAGGCTGGGGAGCAGAGAGCTCTCTCCTCCCAGCCGCAGTGTGACCTGCTGACCCTTTGCTTGGCAGCCCAGTGTAGCCTCCTGTGCAGCCAGGGCCCCCCAGGAGCAGAGACTGGGGGTCAGATGCATCTTGTTCAGTGAGAGCATTACAGGGGCGGTTGGAGTGGAGAGTCAGGTGTGCACACACATACCGCTTAATTACGTTGGGCGAGGGAGCTGCTGTGGTGGGGCCTTCGTATCCAGCTACCTGGAAATTGCTTGATGGTAGGAGACAGCGGCTTGCCGAGGCCGATAGGTCTGACTAGGTGCAAACTGTGACTTCTAACCAGGTTTTGAAGTGGGGAGAGCTAGTCTTTGAGTCCGGGAGCTGGACAGTTTGGGCAGACAGGCCCTTGCATTTCATCTTCTGAGACACTGTCCCCATGGGCTCGGCTGCTGAGGTGCAGGGGGTCGAAAGATAGATGGACGGATGGATTTTAAGGTTTTATTCCTACTACCACTCTCTAGGAGCCATACTATTCACTGTATTTTTCCTTAAAGAGTCAGAATCATCAAAAACAGAGGGCACTGTCACAAGGCAGCTTGGCTGGTTAGATCATACCAGAACCCCATGTTAGAGCTTTGTTTCCACAGGCCAGTCAGCGCCGGCACATTAACACGATGAAGGGGGAAAGCCACCTTTGACAAAGATGGAATTTCTTCATCTGCCAAATGAACGATCAGATCTCAGCACAGGAGGGCGCGATGCACAGCAGCAGCGACGCGTGGGCAGCAGTTGGGCTCTCACCGTGACTATCACTGCTTTTGAATTTCACTTCCATAGCTTATCTGAGGATGTCGTAATTAAAGGAGCAGGAGAAGCAGGAGAAGACAAACCAGAAAGGACTTGCGCTCCGGTACTAACGATGCTGTGCCGGACACAGCTGTGCAGGTCAGTGTGGGACGGCCCTCTGTGCTGTAGACTGAGGACACAGGCAGCACAGGGACCTCGTGTCCCACCATGCCCCGCTCTCTGAAGCGCGGGGTCCACGTCCACCTGGAGCTTCGTGAGATGGACGTTGGCGACCCTGTTTCCTTATTGCTGCCGGTTCCCCCTTCAACACCCCCCGCGGACAGAGCTGGTTCTGAAAGTCATAACCAGTCATCAGGAAATGGACATTCCAAGGGTTAGTGAGGATCATTGGTTCCCCCTCTCCCCCCCTGGAAAGATCTCTCAAGTACAGAAGGTCTCACTTCTAATAGTCAAGAGACTCCATTTGACATGAATGAAAGGCAGTGTGTTCTTCAGCAGAGCGATAGCATCCGTGACTCTGGTGACATGATAAGGTATTTATTTTAATTTCAGTGTCAAAAGTAATGGTGGCGGCCCTGACGCCGTGATGTCACTTAGACATCGGAATAGGGCTGCTTATCGCTCTAGTTTTATTTCACTAAAGACCAGATCCCAACATGAGCCCCCAATAACATGATCCATGAGAAATGCACATAAACACTCACCTCCAAACCTGAGCAGAGCAGACAGTGCCCCTGACTCCGTTTCCACCAGGAGCAGCACGTCACCCACCGGCACAAGCTCGCCTCCTGCTGCACTGCTTGAGGGAGATGCCGGCACCTGTGGCCACTTCACACATAGAGGAAATAGCCATCTCCCAGAGTACGTCTTTTCAGCCACAATGCCTTTATCACATGACGGGGGGTGGTACGCAAGGAGGAAGAGGAGCAGGCTCCAGCGTCACCCACGTCAGATCTCTGTGGGGCTGCCAGCCTAGTGGTTAGGAGTCGCTCAGCAGTTCAAAACCACCGGTTGCCCCGAGGGACAAACGAGAGGGCTCTTCCACTCCCATGAGAATTGCAGATCCCGAGAGACTCTCCGAAGGGCTCTGGCTTCCCTCCCTGCTGGGTCACCAGAAGTCGGAATGGACTGGAAGGCAGGGCCGTGCCCCTCCCGCCCTCCCTGTTCCCATGCCCGTTGTCCCTCCCCCAGCACTCTACACTTGCCAGCAGGGCCTGATAACTTACCCCAATGGCCACGCACATCTCCCAGCGAACACTCACAAGGGGCCCGTGTCCACCTGGAGCTTGTGAGTCGGACGCTGGTGACCACGATTGTGGTGCAAATGCCCAGGATTCCCTCACTCAGACAGCACCGCCTTCCCTCCGCCAGGCCCACCAGCGCCTCGCTGGTCTCTGGCCTCTCAGCCACAGGCCCACTGTGTGTTAGAGAGCTCCTTTCGGGCTGTCCATAAATACCGTAGCCCACACCTGCCCCGGGCACCAGCCAACCCAGCTCCCAACTGGACAAGCCAGTGGGGCTTGTCCTGAAGGCATCTGCCTGAAGGCATCTGCTGCAGGTGCTCCAGGGCCTGGGAAGTCCATCTCTGGCTCCAGCTTAGCCGCCTCTCCTCTGTGCCTGAACTGTCTCTCGGGGTCCATAGGCCCTGCTCCCCATCCGGCTCCTCTCATTCGCTGGTGGTGAGAGCCTCTTCCCCTTCCCTGTTCCTGAGAGGGGCGGTGCCTTTTACACCCAGATGGATGGTGCTCACCTCTTACCAGTCACTCCCAGACCCCTCCCCAACCCAGCCCAATAGAAAACCGTCTTTGGGTGGGATTGACAAAAACTGGGGCTGGAGCGGATAAAAAAGATGCTATGTGAGGGGGGCTTCAAAAAACTCTTGGGAAAAAATTCCATTTTTCCACGAATGTTTTGAAGCCCCCATCATGTTTATCTACTTGGTGTCATTTTAAAATTCCCATCCTGTGAATACTGTGTTTTGACTTGTGGCATCAGCTCTTCAGAGGCCTGTAGCTCCTGTGCTTCGAATGGCTTCTTGTGGTGGTGGTGGTGGTGGTGGCGGCGGCGGCTAGCTCTAGGTGCTGGGCTGAGTCGATTCTGGCTCGCAGCTACCGTACAGGGCAGGGCAGAAGTGCCCCGCTGGGTGTCCGAGATGGCGTAGCTCTTTCTGGAAGTAAAACCCCATCTTTTCTCCCTCGGAGTGGCCGGAGGTTTCAAACCGCTGACCTTGGAGCCTGCAGTCCAGAGTACAAACCACTGCGCCACCGGAGCTCTCAGTTTCATCTGTAGCCAGCACCCGTTTTCCCCTCCCACAGTTTTTTCACAGCAAGTACTTGCCATGATTTGTCTATTCAGTTACGCACCGGTAGATATTTGTGTAGTTTCTAAAAATACACATTTTAACCATTGCAATGCTGTAGTAGATAGGTAACTTTTCATTCTTTGCACTCGTGTGGGTGAGTTTTAGAAGATAAATTCTTGGAAGTGAGTTTAATCAAAGAGTCATTATACCTTATTTTAAAATACATTTTCATGTTTCAGATTTACAGCAACCTTTTTTTCCATGAAGGATTCCTTTTTAATCTATTCGACCTAGAATCACCACTGTTGTTATCTTGACGTACTGCTTCCCCTTGCTTTGTAGACAGACAGAGTTTGTGGAAAATTCTGCTGTCTTTAAATTCAAGCTTCCATAGATTTTTAAAAAGTTTTCTCATATGCCCATGTAGTTGTCTCTGGAGGTAGGAGACAAATATATATATATATATATATATATATATATATATATATATAATCTGTATTATATAACATATATTGTACTTAGGATGTATAATAGAAATTATATAAGTGGGTCTAACTTTCCCCCTGAGATGTTTGAGAATACATTGTAACATCTTGACATTTCATCCCTAAAGTTTCAGCTTGTAACTCTTACAACAGGGTTTCTCAAGCTACGCATGGGGCCCGCCGAGGACATGGATCCGGCTGCTACTCTCTGCTTAGCAGCTGACTCATCCCGGGACCACAGTGAATTTGTTCCTAGTTTTTTGTTGTTGTTGTTTTCAGCTATAGTCCAGCCCTCCAACAGTCTGAGAGACAGTGAACTGGCCCCCTGTTTAAAAAGTTTGAGGACCCCCTGTCTTAAAAACAGGGCATTCTCTTGCATAACTTGAGTACAGTTGCTGCATTTGGGGAATTTAGCATTGATGTCGTGCTTACTGTTCCTAAGAACTTTCCATTGGCCTTGGGCTCCCCGGTCGCCTGTCCTGAAGGGTGGCAAGCCGGCCAATCTGTTCTCTGCCCACAAAGGGCTCTTATGGGGTGGGTTTTCAAGGCCTATTTGCATTGTAAGTCGACCAGTCTGGTGCAGGTTTTCGGCTCAGCCAGGCATTTGGGGGAGAGATACAAGGTCGTGTCTAGGAAAGTCATTTGGAGCCTTTCACTGCGTTACACAGATCTGGCCGGTTTTCGTTCCATGTCTTCCCCGTTCTCTTGAGTGCGATGGTGGGTGGTGGTGGTCATGGTCTGTAACACCTTCCGGTCGGTTCCTGCCCACAGTGACCCCGTCCACAGCAGAGTGAGGCCCCACCCGGCCCCACACCCTCCCTCTGCTGAGGTTGTTTTCTTTAAAGTGTCATTTAAACTTTGTGTAAAGACCTTCCTCTTTTTCTTCCTCCCAGGCAGTGTATATATTTGATGTAACCACTGGCAGCAGACTTGGTTTTCTTTGCGATTCGGCTTCATCATTTACCAGGGTGATATTTTTGTAAAAAGAAACTTCCCAGGCTGAGCCCCGGTGGCGTAGTGGTTGTGCGCGGGACTGCGGCCCACTGGGATGGAGGTTCAATTCCGGCTCCCAGAAGCAAAGTCTGGGCCTCCTACTCCCACCACCTGAGGGCAGTGATGCCTAAAAAAAATTAAAAAAAAAAAAAGAAAGAAAGAAACTTCCCCTCATCTCATTGGTAGAGCTGTGTGTGGTCTCTTTGGTTACAAATACGATGGATGTAATGAGGAGCTGTTTGGAGCCACTGTTTTCCTGATTCACTGCTTCCCAGTTGAATTGGCAGATGTACAGAGTTTCAGCTAATTAGCAGGTTGAAGCTTCCCCCCCCCCCCCCTGCCACGGTAATGGCTTCTAAACGTATGCTGGTCTCGGGAGCTCCCTGTGAAAGTGCTCTGTGGGCTCCCCTGGAAGGCCTGCTCTGGAGCTATCTGCTGCATCCTGAGTGATGGCGATCTTGACCTTATCTTGTTCCAGCGTAGTACTTTGTAATGAGCATGTGATAATTGTTTGCTTATTGTGGTTTCTTATGCTGCCTTATTGTATTATGAGAGTAGACTCGTTCTCTCCTTGATCTTAAGTGTAAATAAGAAACGTTTTGAGACTGACACATTGTATTGAGCTCATAATACGTTTTTTTGGTCTCTTGCGTATGTGTCTTAGTCATTAAACTCTGTGGTCAGACATTTCCCCTTGGGGTGATTTTTTGTGGGGAGGTTACAGTGGGGAGGAGATGACTCTTGGTTCTTCTGTCTTAAACATTTGTGTAATGTCACCGTCACTCTAATGTTTTTAAGTAGCTACAGCTCTTAACTGGACGAAAAGTAGCAGGTACTCAGAGTGGTCAGAATGAGGTGAGCAGTGGGGCTGGAGGTGTAGAAGGCTTGTGCACTAACTGGCTGGCCTGAAGTGTGGATAGAGATTTACTGCCAGCACCTCGAGGGGGGCTGCAGGCAGGCAGTGGGCTTCAGAATTTGCCTGGTCACCAAAAAGATGGTTTTGGACACCTGGGGCTCCGCTCCCACATGACTATCAAAAGCCACCAGCATGGTCGGTCCCAGCATGCAGGAATCCTGGGGGCCGACAGGCTTCCGAGAACGCACATCACTGTCAGTCTCCCCTGCGGCGGCTGCGGGGTCTGCTCCACTGGTGGGTTGGGCTCACCAAGGCTCCTTCCCCCAAAGAATCACAAGAGGCAGCTCTAGTCTGTCATGGGAGGCACCCCTGAACCCAGCACACCCAGTCCTCACTGCACTCCCTGGCAGAGCAAAACCACCACCCACCTGGGTTCTCTGCAGGCAGGAAGTGGAGCTCCTCCCTCCTTGTCATGGAGGGGCGTGGCTTTTTCGTTAGGGCGGCTCTGGTCCTTGGGCCTGAATTTGTTTGGCATTTGGCTAAAGATTCAGGGACAGCAGTACTCCGGTGTTTGGAGGCTTATTGTTTTTGGTTTTTTCCCCTTTAGAGATCGCTTTGAGTGGAATTGAAGTAACGTAAAGACTTTTGGTAGTCACATTCTGCATTAGACATCTTGAAGCATGTTGGATTTTGGCGTCCAAATCAGGAAAAACTAATTGTCTGCCTGAAATCTGACTGTACATGGTGAATTTCCAGGCTGGGCTCCAGGATGGCCTGGGATAATCTCCAGAATGCCATTCGGACAGAATTTCGTGGGAGTTTAAACCGCTGTATTGAGCTTTCCTTTGTTCTTTAGGAGAATAGGACCATGTTTGTCGCACGCCTGTGCGGGCTGCCTGAGGAGGAGCAGGGTTTGGCAGCCCTCGCTAAAGACATGGGATGTAGATGCCTGCGGGTGACTTACTGCCACCCTGGGGGTCGGGGGTCAGACGGAGGGACGGCACGGCCGGCCGGCCTGCGGGAGGACTGCAGCTGCCTGTGCAGGGTCCAGCCCGCTGGGCTCTGGACTCTCAGGGACTCTCTCTAGTTAGGTTTCTAAAAGAGCTGCTGCGGTGGGAAGTTAACCGTGTCATTTTTTGAGGCAATATCAAAGTGGAAGGGGAGGGGCAGGCGTTTTTGTCGTTGCTTGAAATGCGTGTAAGCGTGTCATCGTGAGTGTGTAAAGTAGACATGTTCCCAGGAGCAAGCGCTGTGCGGATTAGGAATTGGGAACTGGGTAGGAACTTTATCAAGCCGTCTACATACAAGTGTCTCAGATACACAGATGTGTTCTCAAGGGAACTGCACGGATTAATACGTCTGTCCTGAAGCCTTTAGAAGGCAGATGGCCAGCAGGCCGCAGCCCGATTCTCACAGGGACCAGGGGAAAGGGCAGCAGGCGTCCTGGGAGCAGCAGTGCTGCCGGGCGGCAATGTGAGTAGACGTGGACCCCTCCTCCTTTGGCACGGCCAGACTTCTGTCTCCCATTCAGCTTTTTCTGTGGAAGGCCTTCCTGAGACAGGTTCCACGTGTTCTGTTCACAGTGCCTGTTGTGGACACCAGGGGTCCGTTCTTTCTCTGGAAACTTGGCGGCGAGTGACTTAGCAGTCGTGGCATTTCGTCAATAGTCCATGATCTCAATAACCGACACGTACGTACTTCTTCCACCGTGACGAGTAGCCGCACGGCCCCGTGACTCACCTGCCGGCCCAGTGTCTGCCGTGAGTCCCCCAGGGGCAGCGGTGCCCTGTGCCGGCGCCCTGGTTAAGAGCTCAGCTGCTAACCTAATGGTCTGCGCGAGGAAAGACCCGGTGGTGTGCTCTCACAGCAGCAAAAAGCCCGTCTGGCTCCTCTAGGCTCCCGAGAGAGAGTGCAACTTTTTGGGTAGGGGGCAGACAGCCCCATCTCTTTCCCAAAGAGTGGCTGCAGGTGGGTTGGGAGCACTGACCTGGTCAGCGCCCAGGGCCTTCCCCATGAGGATCGCCTTTTTCCTGGCTGACGGGACCGGGGATCCAGCCCATCCGTGTACACCTGTCTGAAGGACGTTGGCATTCACAGTGGATAACCTGTGTCTTTTAGGAGAATCAATGAACTAGTTTTGCAGCATGCTATGATTCCAGAAAAGAGCCCTGGTAGTGTAGTAGGTTAGATGCTGGGCTGCCAACCTCAAAGTCAGCAGTTTGAACCCACCAGCCGCTCCTCGGCCTCCTGCCTTTCTCCATCTGTCTGGTACAGCCTCAGACACCCACAGGGTATCCTGCTCCCTCTTAGGGGGCCACTGTGGTTGGGAAGAAGCAGCTCAGTGGCTGTGATGTGTGTGTGTGTGTGTGTGTGTGTGTGTGGTTACAGCCCAGGAATCTTTAAAATCTGACTTAGAGCTTTTAAAATATCGGCACTTCAAGAATGAATCCGGTACTAGCACTTCAAAGCCTCTTTGCTCATCATCTGTCCCAATGTGGAGGCCCTGAGAGGGAAGCCCGCCCGTCACAGTGTGCTGAGTGTGGCAGGCAGACAGACAGACAGATGGATGTCATTTCTGCAGGGGGTGGCGGGGGCTCTGGGAAAAGCCAAGCACTTCCCTCCCTGGGGCTGACCAGATTTCCAGCTGATTCTCAGGTGCTTTGTTCATCACACAGGTTCACTTTTGAGCCTTTTGATGCGTCTCTAAAATTAGTGTCACTAGGGCTGAGCCCTGGTGGCGTAGTGGTTGTGCGCGGGACTGCGGCCCACTGGGACAGAGGTTCAATTCCAGCAGTGAGGCTGGGCCTCCTACTCCCACCACCGGAGAGCAGTGATGCCCAAAAAATAAAATAAAATTAGTGTCACTCCATCCAGTAATTACTGAAGAGATACACTTTCAAGCGATTGGGCAGTGAGGGAAAGTTTGGTGTGGCCCACATACAACAGCTTCTAGCCTACAAATTGCCAGAGGCCGTGCCTCATTCCTGTGGGCTAGGGCTCCCCTGGGACAATAGCGCATGTGCATTCCAAGCCCGGCTGTGCAAAGGCCAGACAGCTCAGGGCCACTGACAGGACGGCGCTGGCGTGGGTCTCCCCAGAAAGGCCCGGTGATCTGATTCCCAAACCAGCTGCGGGAGGCTCAGACGCCCATGGGCCGCCCTTAGTCAGAATGGGCTCGGTGGTACCTGGCTGGTCACCGGTCATTTGTTCCAGTGAGAGACTTGCTATAGCAGCGACAGCTGCTGTTCTCTGAGGGCCCACTGTTGTGAACACGGTCCCTTCTGAGGTGGATACTGCTCTTACCATCTCCCTCTTATGGAGCAGGGCCCACCCATCCTGACTGCATGGTCCCGCAGGACAGAGAACCTCTCCCATGACTTTCTGAGACTGCACCTCCTGATGGGAGCCAGTGATCTCCTCGGTCTCTGGCGGAGTGGCTGGTGGGTTTGAACCACTGACCTTGTGGTGAGCAGCTCTAGGCCTAACCCGCTGAGCCCCCAGGACTCTTTCTGGATGAGTAACTTTCCCAGGTCCCACTGTGGCCAGGCCAGGCAGCCGGGGCTCCTGCCCAGCAGTCTGGCACCAGGGACTGCACACTTCCTCACCAGGACTGCCTGCCCGGTGACCCTGGACGTGGTGTTGCTTGTCCAAACACCAGATTTCCCTCCCATTCGAAGGGCTCGGGTCCTACTAGTCTGTCTGTATTTAACGTCTTACATTTGAAAGCTGTGGTCCTGTTTTGGTGTCCTCCCAGTGGTTCGACCCCTAGCTCCCCAGTGGAGGCGCCGGCGCTGGGCTGCCCACTGCAGGGCTGGTGTCTGAACCGAACGAGGGCCCTGCCCGCTCCACGGAGGTTCACAGGCTCGTCTCAATGGGAATCGACCGGCGGGGAAGTGGCATGGTTTCACAGGAATGGGGTTTAGGTGTGTTCTAAAGATCTGCTAAGTCAATGTCACGAGGCAGTTGCCTGCTGCTCGTGTGATGCAGTGTTTCATGTGAGTTACCGCTAATTACCACAGCGACTTTCCAAAGTGTGCATGTTCCTATGTGTACCCAGTAGAAGGGGGAGTGACTGACTGTCAGTGCCGTATCCCGGTGACCAGCAGAGCTACCGGCCCATGGGTTTCCCGGGCTGTCGCTCTGGACCTCTGCTCTTTCTTCGGAGGCCCCGTGGGTCCAGACAGCGCCCTTTCAGGCATCAGCCTGGTGCCTGACCGTCAAGCCACCAGTGGGCGAGTTCCTTTTCATGAATGGCGAGTCCAGCGACTATCACTGGTTTCCAGCTCTGGCGTCTGGGGTAGTACCACTCGTTCCCGTCTCTAGCGGCAGGCTTTGTGCCTGTCTGCTGTCAGGAGGAAGGGATACTTTGCCCCCTCATCCATGCAAACAGACGTGCAGAGCCAGAGCGCAGCCTGAGTTCACTCCAGGTCCTGTGCTGGCCGTGCGTGGTGACCCTGTGTAAGATGATATCTGTCTCTGCCTGGTCATCTGACCTCGCCAGCCCAGCCTCCGCGCCCTCAGCGTCCTCACCTGTGTCTCAGGGAGACTGCCGTCCCTCACGTCTCATCCAGACCATGCTGTCAAAGCCAAGTGTCCTTGGTCAAATGAGCCCAGTGGTTGTCTGGTTTAAGGATGACCTCGTTAGTTTTGGTTTAACCTTCACATCTGTGTCCCTGTTTCCCGAGGCTCAGCGTGTCCAGTGACTTTGGTTCCTGTGCTGTTTTCATAACTGCCCGGGAGATGGGGCAGTGGGGCGGCCATTCTTAGCGACTCTGGACCAGTGGGTGATGAGCTGGTGGGCGGAAGTTTTCCAACTTTATCATAGTGTGAATTAGGCTTATTTGTGGCTGGAAAATTCGAAAGTTATGTGTTAAGAAGGGCTTGGACAATTTGATGTCGAAGTGCTTGTGAGGTCTTGTAATTGGGTTCTTAAAAAGCAGGATACTGGGCTGAGCCCCGGTGGCATAGTGGTTGTGTGCGGGACTGCGGCCCCCTGGGATGGAGGTTCAATTCCAGCAGTGGGGCTGGGCCTCCTACTCCCACCGCCGGAGAGCAGTGATGCCCCCCCCCCCCAAAAAAAAAAAAAAGCAGGATACTGTCCATTGTGCTGCTGGCCGGGGGGATGGATTGGCCTGGGAAGGTGGAGGGTCAGTGGGAGCATCAAACCAAGAAGAAGGTTCCTAGGTTGAGAGTGAGGCTTCCCCTGCCTGCCCGAGCTGCCCTGGAGAGGGCAGGGCCTTCCGAAGACGGCCTTACATGGGCACCAAGAGAGACCTTCTTCATGGAAAACAGCTCCTGAGAACAGGAGGGGCCGTCGGCAGCAGTGGGAAGGTGCCCTGGAGGCCCCACCTTGCATGGGAATTCCTGACTCCGTGGTTATTCCGAGCTGTGACCTTTGTGGCAGTCTGCTCTCCGAATAGCTGACCACTGAGCCACCCTCTCACCAGGCCAGTCCGTTCAGCCCCACTCCACTCGGAAGCCTCCAGCCCCTGCCCGGTGCCCACCTCCCTGAGCGCCCCTGTGCCTCTGTCCTGGTGCCTCCCAACCATGCCCTGCAGGCCTCAGGCGACTCCCTCATGGCCCTCAAACATATGAAGGGTAAGGCCACACTGGGTCACACTGTCATCTATTTTCATCCCATGCACCACACATCTCAACCTGTGGATGCCTCACCCTCCTCAGCGGCAGACGGCATGTGTCCCGCACATAGTGACGGACTTGCTGAGAAGGGAGCCCCGTGACCGGGCCTGGTATCATGACCCGTGACTCAAAGACATTTCTTTCGGGGTCACAGAGAGTTCTAGAAAAAGGTGGGACTGATCCTAAATACCCTCTTTACTGATGGTGGGTTTCCAGTCTCCTTCCCGGGGATCCTGTGGGATGCCAAGGGCCCAAGGGCAGTGTACCCCCACCCTGGGCAGCCCAGGGTAGCCTGGGCACTGAGAGGAAAGGAGCTGGAGTGGCCACTGACCGCAGCCCCCCACCTGAAGGAGAGAGTGACACATGTGGGACCAGCAGCCGGGCCTGGGGTCTCTGCGTGACCCCATCTGACCACACCTGCCTCGTCCCCCACCCCCCCATAGGCTCCTATCCGAAAATGGCAATGGCGGTATTTTTAAAAGCACGCCTGTGTCCTTGGATGAGCATATATTTCTGCAGCTTTATCAAGGCATATTTCACGATCTGTGATCATAACCCTGAGGCTGGTTTGTAGCGTTTTCGTTTAATTTTAGAATGTTTCAATGCCCTCCCCCACCCCCCAAACTAAAAACAACAAAACCCTGCACATCTTGACAGCCTCCCCACCAGGGTCCTCACCCACGGCCTCTCGGTGACCAGTTCTCCCCACACTTGGCGCACTCTGTCCTCAAGCTCCGCGCACACTCAGCCTCTGTCACGTCCCAGCCGGAATGAGGCACGTTTTATTTATGGTGCCTGTGAGCTGTTGCTTTTTTGGTTTTGCTTGTATTCAGCTTGAAGAGTGCTGCTCTAGCGCGGCCTGGCCAGAGGCTTTCCTCTTTCTCTCATCACTAGTACGCCTCAGAAGGGTCTAATCAGTCCCTCTGACGCCGCCTTCCCGTGTCATTTCCTCCCCAGAAAGACGGGGCCACCTGGTGAATGTTGGGGTTCCTTAACGTCTATAGGTGGGGGGCTCTCAAAGGGAACAGGGGGTGTAGCATCTGCCTGAGGTTGACCTGTCCCTCTAGCTGCATTCTCTAGCCCCGACCTTCTCGCTCTTCCTAGAACACAGCTCATCCGGGGCTCTCCTGTTGGGACCCCCCCTTTGCCTTGGCTTGTCCCTCTGCTGGAACGTACCGTCCTCAGAAAGCCCCTCCCAGTCTTTGTCCAGATGTCCAGGTCTCCTTGACACCCCGTTTGGTCCCAGTCCCTGAACTGTCTATGGGCCTCGCCGCTCCCCAGCCCCCGGCCTAACCACGATTAGAAGACTCTTCTCCCTTGCCCCGGGGCTGAGGTTCCTTGCGTCTGTCTCCTGCCGTGGGGGCTCCGGGAGCCGGGATTCGGCCTTAGGTGTGCTGTGTGTGGCCCAGTCACGGTCTGGTGAGTGGAAGGTAAGGCTCCATGCTCATGAAGGCAGGTGGCGTCTCCTTCACTTTCTCAAGTCATGGAGGTGACAAAGGTCCAACAGACGCAGATACATTAAAAAATTCTCTTTTACTTAAAAAAAGAAAGCTCCTGCCCCATGAATCAGGCTCCCAGGAGGAGGAGGACGTGGATCCGGGGACAGTTCGGTCCCTTCTCGGGATGGCCACGATGCCCATGACTGCAGTTTCCCCTTCTGCCGACGCTTTTCCACGACAGACACTAGAGGTGCAATTGTCAGGAGGGAGGAAAGGCAAAGTGCTGGTTTTCGGGGTGAAATGTCTGCCCTCACTCTGTGATGGCCGTCCACGCGTCTCCGCCTCCCCTACATCGCTGTGCTTAGACGTGGCCCCTGGCAGCCCGAGGAGGGTCCCCCTTCAGATGTTGAGGTTGGGCACACGCATTTCCTAAGACTTCGGGTGTGTATTTCTGCAGAGTCTCTGTTTGTGCCTGGCCTTTAAGTTTTGCTTTGTCAAGTTTGATGGCTCTTTGTTAGTGATGTGCAGGCACGTTCTGTGATTCTGCTGTAAGTCTGTGTCCATCGTCCACAGGTTCCCCGGTCACTTCTGATTCACAGCGAGCTGGCCTGCGCCGACCTCTGGATGGACACCTCTTGTCCGCTGACCACGGTCCAGAGCACCGATTCTCAGTCTGTCAACCTGTGGGTCGTAACCTCCTTGGGGGTTGAGGGCCCTTTTCACAGGGGTCGCCCAAGGGCAAAGGAAAGTACATATTGGGGGGGGGGGCGTCACCACCACACCAGGAACTGTATTAAAGGGTTGGTAACCACTGGTCTAGAGCTTGTCTTTTAAAAGTGGTCGAAGGAGTCTTTTTGACCATCGCAAATTCCAGCTGACCATGTGGTTTATCCGTCACTTTGCTGAGCGAGGGCTGCCCTGCAGTCTCACTGCTCTCTCGCAGTGTCTGGAACTCTCCCAACACACCTCGGAGCCATGTACATGCCAGTGTGATGTCCGAGTGCCAGCACATACCCCACTCTTTGTTCGTGTCCCCTTCCCTGGGTGGTCAGATAGGGATGCCACCGCACCCCACACTGCCCTCACCCACCCGTGTCCTGCCCTTTCCCAGGGTGTGCTGCATGGGTGTAGTGTGTTGGGAGAGGAACTTAGCTGGCCTCAGGAGCCAGACTGTGCGTTTCCTCATCGAGGGGAGCCTTAGGGATTTTGACGGGAGACAAAGCCTGGTCTCCAGCCCAGTCTTTAGTGGCAGAGTCGCGATGCCCCAGTGTGCGTATGCCATCTTGTATTGGGCAGGGATTGGTCCAAAATGACCATCCTTTAGCATACTGGCCCGATCATTTGGCTTCTTTTTAAAAAGCCCAGGTCTTTGTGAGTTCTAGGTCTTGTTGGAAACTTTTAATGGCTTTGTAAGTTTATTTGTACTAGTTTACTAGGTACAGTAGGATAAATATGCCCTGTGTTGGGTTTACATAATCATAAAAATGTTTAATTAGGGTCTGTTTCTAATGCAGGTGATACGGATGACTAAGAGGTGTCTGTCAGGGTGCTCAAAAGACTCTGACTTTATCCAATTTAATTTATTATTTCCTTAGCTCCCTCGCCAGACACAGACAGAACAGCAGCAGTAGGTTAAAAACAATAAAAATTACTCCCAACAAGTGAAGCAATAGGAAGTCTCTCCTGCTCATAATTAGTTACACTGACATGGGCAGATGAGGCATGGCGTAGGAAGTTTCAGGGCGTGTGGGGCATGATGGACACCAGGACCGAATCTACACGCCGGGATGGGGGCGAAGGTCAAAGACTGCCACACATCTGTATTGCCAGGCAGAGTGGCCAAGCACAGATGCCCCCACGCCCCCTCTCCTGGGTTCTTGGCATCTGTTGTGCTTACCAGCATATCCTGAATTTTTCTAGGACGTGGCATCTGCTGACTTGCCATCGGGTAGAGGCAGAGGAACCCGAATTCAAATACATTCACTGTCTGGACTCGACTCGCTCCTTCCCAGCCGTCCGCACCCCACTGCCCATCGTGCCCCTTGGCCTGGCAGGCATCTGGCAGACAGCAGAGCCGCGCAGACAGGTCTCCTGAGACAGGCGGGCCCAGGTCTTCACCAGGCAAACGGCCTGGTCTCTCTCTCTCCCTGTCGCTGGTGGGTTTGAACCGCTGCTGGCCTAGGCCGGCAGCCACGTGCTGAGCCCACCGTGCCCCCAGGGTCCTGGGGACTCGCCTCAATGTGGGCTGCCGTTACTTCTTCCCAAGTGATTTGTGGCAGATGTGAGAAGTCATCTGTGGGAGGACCCGTCCTCCAGGAACTCTCTGGTGCGTAAGTTTCTTACTCCGTGCCTTGACTTGGTCCCAAGTGCCCTTGCACAGAGCTAGGCAATGCTGGCTCAGAGCACGTGTGCCACTGCACCCCACCCCCCACACCCCACACTCAGTGATGGTGGAGGAAAGCACAGGGGTGTGCCTATCAGTTGCTAAAATGCTTTCCAGGTCTGTGTGGTGGTCTCTGTGGATGACTCTGGAGAAACGAAGCCACTCCCTCGGTGGGCGTGGTCTTCTCCGGTGAGAGGCGCCCACCAAAGAGACTGGCCTGCAGACTGTTCTGAGTGAGAAATGCACACCTCGCGCTGTTTTCTCACGCTTGACAGCAAAGCTTGCCAAGTGCGATGAGCTTTGCTTTCAAAACCACTAGGCACTTCTTGTGAGTGTTGCAGTCTCCTGTGGCTCGGACGTCTTATGAGAGGCCCTGCAAGTACCTGCTCCCGATTTCGTCCACTAAGACATTACAGACGAGGTGAGCCGGACCCTGTGAGTCCACCGGGGCGTCATGTAAGGAGCGCTCCCTGTGCTCTGGCCACTCGGGCACTCACATCGAGATCAACTATAAGATACGCAAAGGCAGGAAACTGTTTACCCTGAAGTGGAGCTATGTGGAAACTGGATCGCGTGTCCCCTCGCCTTGTGAAGAGAGTTCCCCGCTCGAGCTGCGGGACCCCTGCCGCCTCCTGCTTGGTCCTACTTAGGTTGAACGGATGGCTCACTGGCTCTGACCTCGGCGGGGGCTCAGACTGGAGGCAGGGCTCATGGGGGCTTTCCACCTCCGTGGATGTGCATTCTTCCCACTTCCTGCCTTTGACGCTGGACCTGGTTTATTTATTGCCATTATCACCATGCTTGTTTGTTTTCAAACGGGATTGGACTTCTCTGCACTCGGGCAGTTTGTAAACAAAGCAGTGGCTGAGTCACCTCCAAAGGCCAGCAAGCCAGTAGATGTGTTTTTAGCACTGACGGTGTCCTGGGAAAGCCTCGCTGAAATGTCATGACTCTGTAGGTCTCGGAGGGTGACTCACTGGCTCTGTGCAGCAGGAACCGGAGCCTCCTGGCTCAGCCTGGACTGTGCGGTCACTGCGTCCTGTTGCCTTCCATGAGTTCGCCCAGCCCTCCGCCCGGCAGCCCTGCCTCCCTTTCTCCGAGGAGGCAGCAGGCACAGACAGGCCACAGCGCTTGCCCAGCGTCCCGTCACCCAGTATGCAGTGGGCTTGGGATTCGCACAACTCGATGGCACTTGCTTCCCTTGCCTGTGTCACTCAGCACGTGCCTAACGTGCCTGCCGCTTTGGCGAGCCTGCCTCCTAGTGGCCATGGGCTGTCGTCCAAGCGAAGACCGAAGAAGCCAGACCAGCTGCCCGTGGCTGCCTCTCAGGGCAGCCAGGCTTCGTGGGCTGTCCATGGCCGTTTCTTGAAGAACAGCTGCCATGCCTTCTCCTGCTGCACCTGTGGGTGGGCATGGCCACCTCCTTTCGATTCGCAGTGAGCCCCTCCCAGGGACTCCTCTGTCCTAGTACAAGCAGTCACCCTGACCTCTGGCCATCAAGTTTGTCCTGACGCCCGGGGTCCCAGCCCCCATGGGCATGCAGGGGCACTGTGGCCCATGGGTCTTCCAAGGAAGGCTGTGGACTCTGGGGAGCTGGCTCTCACGCCTGCCTTCTGAGGCCCCTCTGGGTGGGTGTGAGCCGTCGACCTTGCAGCTAGGGGCTGGGCAGGGAACTCTCTGTGCCCCGTTTCAGTTAGGCCTGCCAGCACCTTGTGCTAGTGCCCGTTCTTTCCCATAGAGCACTGCAATGGTTGCAAATCATTGGCTTAATTTCTCCCTCCCTCCCCGTAATAGGAGCCAGGTGTGTCTTGAGTTCTTCAACCCCGAGTCTGGAGTGAAGCGTACAGAGCAGAAAGTTGGGTTGTAGGTGGACGGACGCTCCTGGACGTGGGGTGAAAAGGTGCCTGGAGAGGGAAGTGTGGTTTTAGGCCCGTGACCTTGTGTTGTGTCGTCGTTACACCGCTGGGTGGGTGTTGTCTGTCTCCAGGACCTCATGGCACAGGGCTGCCCTGCTTTGACTTGCTTGGAATCGAGGGAAGTTTTGCCACCGACGCCTAGGTTGGCACGGAGTCCCGGGGGTGCGGCTGGGCGGGGCTGCTACCTTCAGTTGGCAGTTCAAATCCACCAGCTGCTCTGTGGGAGGAAGCGGAGGGTGTCTGCCCCGGAGCGTCTTCCCACGTAGGGTCCCTCTGCATCGGCCTGGACTCAGTGGCTGTGGGCGTGCAGGTTGACAGCAGGGCAGGTGGCTGTTGAGGTCCCCTGCCCCCTTCTCCTCCCCATCCCCGCCAGGTGTCCTGAGCAGGTCTCCTGCTCTGAGGCTCCAGGTCTCCCCGCCGAGTCTCCAGTAGCTGTTCTGCCTGGGGGCACTGGAAGAAGGGACCTCAGATAGGGTAGCCAGCATTTTAGGTTCCTGAAATTTCACACAGATGGAAAATTTTACATATTCACATTTAAGCATTTAAATTAGAAACATTTTAAATTGCATGTATCTGTCCCCACTCCCTTTACGGATGGAGAAGCTGGCACGGTGAGGTCTGCATGAGATGACATCGCTGGTTACCAGCAAGGCTGGAGCAACCACCCACGTGTTTGATCACCTGTGCGAAGCTCTTGCACTTTTCCAGCAGGCACATTGTGATGTGAACTAGTATTTTCCTGGCAGTCTGGTTTTTGAGCTTGTACATGCGTGCGGCTCGATGGCCCCACAGGAACAGTGTTCTTGGCCCTGCAAGCAGGAGGCCGAGTGCCTGGCTGCTGGGGGGGGGGGGCACTGGGGGGCGCTGGGGAGGGCTGCCAAGGAGTGGAGGCTTCCAACACTGGATTGTGGCGACAGTTACATAGCTCTGTAAATTGACCACAAACGATGGGATATTTGAAATGAGAGGTTCCAGTGATATAGGAGTTATATTTTATTTATTTTAAAAATCATTTCATTGGGCTGAGCCCCGGTGGTGTAAGTGGTTGAGTGCAGAACTGCAGCCCACGGGCTTGACGGTTCAAATCCAGCAGCGGCTGGGTAGCGCCCACGACCACCAGAGGCAGTGATGCCCACAAAAAACCAAAAACAAGAAAAAAAAATCATTTTATTGGGGGCTCTTACAGCTCTTATAACATGCTGTATGCCAGTTGTATCAAGCACATCAGTGCATGTATGTATATACGTTACCGTCACCATTTTCTAAGCATTTGCCTTCTGCTGGAGCCCATGAGTTACATTTGACAGATGGTCCCGAGCCCACGGAGGAGGGTTCTGTTCACGACCGTCACTGCACTTGTAGTCGGCACATTCATAGAGCTGCCCAGCCTGAATCCCCAGACCGGGGAGTGGACCTGTTGTTAAAGGGATACCATGTGCGCTTTGCAGAGACACGGCATTGAAAGCCGACCCCTCCCCTCCTCTCCCTGAGTCCTCCGTGGTGTGGCAGGCGTGCCAGTGCTCAGTGTGGCCCTCTGTTTCAAGGGAGAAGCACCATTCATAGTGCATTTGTGATATCAAGACTTTACAGATACCCACACGCAATCCACATAATCACAAGGGGTGTCATTTTTCACCCTCAGATGCCATCTGTCTGCTGCCATGCCCTTGTTTGGATGTAAGGAAGACCCCTCTGCCCCTGCAGTGCCTGGGTACAAGGAGAGGGTGGCCAGGGCCTGCGCCGGCCTTCTCAGCCACCCGAGTGCTGGTCCCAAGGTCCCGCGGTCGACTTAAACTCCCTCTTCTTCTTTCAGCTCTTTGGCGTGGACCCTGTGCGCAGACAGACACATGAGACGCGGGGGTAATCTCCAGATCCCAGCAGGACCGTGAGGCCTGACCTCACCCGGGAGGAGCCAGCCCGCAGACTGTGGAAATGAACGGGGAGCAGCAGCCCGATGCAGGTACTGGCCCTCCTGGGGGGCAGGACCCGGTGTCCGCCCAGGTGGTGCGGTCTGACTTGTCTTTCCCCCGGGCGCCCAGCGCTCGTTCACAGCATCTCCTGAGCAAAACAAGTGGCTGTCGATGGACGGGCTTCTCTTTGTAGTTTTGACCGTTCTTTTCTGGCTCTTCAAGGACGATTACGGACACCCAGGAAATGGCACAGGAGCAGCAGGGATGGGCTCCACGTGCCCACCCTCAGCCTCTTAGAAGCACAGTCCCAATGTCCAGACGAAGGGATTGACGTTGGGACGAAGCATGTGTCATGCTGGGCCAAATGTAATTTCCCGTGCCCGCATTCAGTCGGCATGCAGAGGGACCCGTCACACAGCTACCCCCTCCCATCATCGTGGCCCCGACGAGGCCCTGGGAGCCCCGCCACGGTTCCGTCATTTGGGGGATGTTACCGTATGTGACCTCTCGAGGCTGATCCCACCCTTTGACATGCCGCAGTGCATGTCCACCCCAACTGTGTCCACCACAGCTGAGCCACCGGCCACCTTGTAAGCAATTTGTTGGTTTCCAGTTCCTGGACACTCCAAATCAGGATGCTGTGAACGACTGTGGACTCAAGACGTGGTTCTCCCAGGATAAATTCCTGGGCATACACTGGCCAGGTCGTACAGAGGGCAAATGTTTCATAAAGCTCTCACATTGGCTGCACCTTTGACAGTCCACTGGAGATGGGGCAAAGAGCTGGGCCCTTCCCAGATGCGCCACGTCCCTGTCTTCATTTCCGTTTTTCTTCCCGGTGTGAGGGAGCTCGTGAGTAGACGGCTCCATGGGGCTGTGGAATTCCGGAGTGTTCACCACCCAAACGGAGCACGTCAACAGGTGTTGCCTGCCCACCCTGGACGGGGTCCCACCTCCCAGCGCCAAGCTGTGCCGA
Organism: Nesogale talazaci; assembly: GCA_004026705.1. NCBI lineage: Eukaryota > Metazoa > Chordata > Mammalia > Afrosoricida > Tenrecidae > Nesogale > Nesogale talazaci. Next base: position 23,792 of record PVJH01022873.1, read on the forward strand.
AGGTGGCACATGAACAACGGTGGGCCAGAGCCTCCCCATCGGGGCTGGGAGTCTGTAGAGATGACATCCCTCCCACGGAGCCGTGGGTGCTTGTGGACAGCCGGGGCTTAACCCTCGAGCGAGGTCGGACCTGGGTAGGGGCACCGCTGTCTGGATGGCCAAAGTGGGGGGTCACTGCCCAGCCACAGAGAAGCCAGTCCTCTGCTCAGGCCCTCCCTCACTTCTGACCGGCCGGCTGCTCGACCCCCGGGACGCCAGCTGCAACCAGGGAGCTTGCCTCAGCCCTTCCCTGAGGTTCAGCAGTCTGCCAGAGCACGTGGCTGTTCCTGTCGCTTCACCACAAACAGAACACTAGTGAAGAGAAGAGGGACCCAGGCCTGGGAGGCTTCTAACGGGGGCTGCTGTGTCCTCAGAAGAAAGCACTTCCTGCTCTCCCATGGGCATCGGTTCCTGTGGTCGCCCAGCAAGCCCCTGGAGTGCCTGTGTCTAGCACCTTGATGGGGGCTCATGGTGGATCTGAGGACGGGTCTGAGCCCTGCCCGGAGGCCCCTGACAGCACATGTGGGGCCCGCTGGGTAGCAGCCCCTCCCTCGGCCTCCTCCTCGGCACAGCTGGTTACGTGCACGGGCTTGGAGGCCTCATCTAAGAGAGGGCAGTCACAGGGGACAGGCGGAGCGTGCTGACGCTGCCTCCCCAGGGAGACCAGCTTCCTCGGGGAAAGTTCACCTTACAGGTGTCAGAGGAAAGGAGGAACAGGAGACGATTTTCTTTTTTTGGATTGAGACAAGAAGTGGCCTGTGGTACCACTCACTCGCCCGGATAACACCAACACGGAGCAGGTTGAATGTGAGGTTGGGAAGCCTCTCAGGCGCATCACACGGCCGTAACCGAGGTGGACCACTGAGAGCCGCTTTCTGTGACCCATGTGGGGGCCTCCAGATGGGACCCTTGGCCGATACAGACAGCTTCCATTGACCACCACTGTCTGAAGGGAACCCATCCTTTAAAAATGACGCTCTTTGTCTGTCCATGCCGCTCTCTCCTCTGTCAAGTCCACCAGTTAGTTTATCGGGGCGTCAGCTCTGTGAGGTCGCCGACTTGTGGGTTACCTTTCTCTGTCAGTCGGCTCCTCATGGCTGGGCTCACCTGCTCCTGTTGTTCCTCCTCGATTGCAGAGACCGGCTCTGGTGTGGAAGACGTGGAGTTAAGCTGGGAAGATTACCTGGAAGACACGGGGTCGACGGCAGTTCCCTATGGGTCCTTCAAACATGTAAGCAGTGCTGGGCGTGCCTGATGGGCGGGGCTCCTGGTCTGCTGACCGCACAGCACCGCTACAGAGGTCAGGGTTCCCAAAGCTGGAGGCCTTGAGGGACTCTTCCTCCTCCCCCTCCTCCTCACGCCCCATTAAGGAGCCTTGGCAGTGCTGAGGGGTAGGCATTGGCTGGCGACCCAGGTCAGGCCAGACCCACCGCTGCTGTTCTCAGGACAGTGGGGCTGTCTGCTCCGTGGGGATTTCCAGTCTCGGAAGCCAGGCATGGGGCAGCTGTCTGAGTCAGAATTTGGGTTTTGGAAGTGTCCCCATTTAGAGAACACGCCGGCTTCTTACAGCACAGTCCTTTCACATGTTGATGATTTCTCCTATTTAGTACAGAACTTCCTTTTCTGACCATTCTTGGACATTTCTTTGTTGTTGTTTTTAAACTCATAAATGAAAGAAGTGCTGGACTTGCTTGTCTTTCACATCAAAGATCTTCAGGACTTGGCCTGCACCAAGGTGGACACTCACCAGACTGTCAACCCGAGGATCAGGGGTTGGAATCCACCAGCCAGTCTGAGGGAGGAACATGAGGCCGTCTCTGCCTGTAAAGGGTTAAAAATTTGCAAACCCGAAGGGGTCCCTCTGGGCAGAGTGCACTCACTGGGAGCACATGTTTTATGGTTTTTGTTGATTTTCTGGGTTTGCTTCCCTTCAGTTGGCAAAATGGTGATCCAGTTTATATGAACTGGGGTTATTAAAGCACACTAACCCCTAACTCCTGCACCAGAATCATGAGTCTACTGATTGTAAAGCTACTAATTACAGTTCATCAGGTCGCAGGTCATTGTCGTTTCTCAGCAGTGGTGAGGATGCCCAGTATAGTCCATGATTTTGTAAATTTGAGTCGTTCCACTTCAGCTTGTGCCTTCATAAACTGAAGAGATGTGTAATCTCCCGTTGGTTCTTACGTAAAAGCCCATCACGTTAGTTGTCCTTGTTCTTTCTCTGCTGTTTTATTTGTCTCTCGGGTTGAAAGGGCAGGGCCTGCGCTGCACATCCCAAGGAAGGACAGCGCTGCCTGGTGCCTTCTCTGATCCTGGAGCGCTGTTCTCAGTGCTTTGTTGGCACTGTAGCAGCAGGGGGCCCTGTCCCCCTCACAGCGCCCTGGAGGACGGGCAGGACGTCAGCCTCCATGGCAGTGAGAGCCTCCCCTTTCTCACAGGTAGCAGCTGGTGGTTTCCAACAGCTGACCAGCACGTCACCCGCTGCAGGTGGGGAGCCAGAGGAAGCCTCGTAGCAGCCACCTAATCCCCGTGAGGTGTGTTTGCAACATTATTCCCAACACACACGTGCAGCCACACACACTTATTCACTTACACAAAGGTGTACATGGAGAACGACTTCTCTTACTTCCATCCCGATTTTTAAAATGTCATTTTAAAGAGACAGGGTTCTCACTCTTTTTTTTTTCCCTCCTCCACCGACCAAGCAGCAGGGAGGTTGAACAACAAATGCATCTTCTGTCGCAGTTAGACATGGGCAGTGTCGGT
>PVJH01022874.1:0-35873 GCA_004026705.1 Nesogale talazaci
ATCCTCCTGCAGGGACAGGCCTCTTCTGATAATATTTCCTAAGGACATGAGAGAAATTCTCATCATTCTTGAACTCTAAGAATCATTGCGATTTACTTTTTACAAGATAGATATGTTTGGTTTTTGTCTTCTGGCAAACCAGGAATAGTCAATATTCTTAAGAGCACCATTATTGAAATCCATTGGTCTTCCAAAAAAAAAACCCCCAAAACAAAACAAAACTCAAACTCATTGCTGTTGAGTCAATTCCAATTCATACTTACCCGATAAGGCAGGGTCAAACGTCCCCTATGGGTTTCAGAGACTAACTGCTTAGGACATTGAAGTGGCCATGGCGGGAATGATGGTTCCAAACCAGTAACCTTGAGGTTAGCAATCCAATGTGCAAACTACTGTGCCAACAGATGTTCTTAGGTCTTCCTAAGGATACATTTCGCATGCAGGTGACACATTTGAAAATTGCTTGGCTTGGGTAAGGCACAACATGTGCACCAGTCCTCAAAGTGACGTGCTTGTTCGTCAGTCCTTCAACATTTAAAGGAGATCTTATGTAGCAGATTTCCCAATACAATGCATTTTTCATTACTTGACTACCACCTCTGTGAACATTGATTGTGGACTCAGCAATTTAAATCCATGACAATTTCAATCTTTTTTCCATTTATCATGATGCTATCCATTGGTCCACTAATGAGAACTTTGCATTTATTAACATTGAACTGGAATCCATACTGAATGCTATAGGCCTTAATCTTCCTTTGCTAGAATGCATTAAGTTCTTTCTTTTAGCAGGTGGGGTTGTGTTAACATATTCCAGGCTGTTGAAATGCCTTCCTTCAAATTTGATACCAAATTTTTCTTCATATAGTCCAGTTACTCAAATTATCTACTCTGTATACAGATCGATTGAGTGTAAGGTTTGAGCAGACACCAGGATTTGAAAAAAAATGGTATAAAAAATGGACTCCTGCATGACTTACACTATATTGTCAGTATGAGGTACAGGGAAGAATCAATTAAAGTTAGAGCTTTTGCCCTCAGAAACTGCCTGCCAGGAGTGTTAACCAAAAAAAAGGGTTTGCTGTAATAGCAAATGCAAGGACAAAGTGAGTTTTGGTTTGTGAGTAGTTGGCTTTTGAGGTGACCAAGGACATCTACTGTGTTAGTCCGGGTAAACTAGAGAAACAGACTCATAGATACACAAATGGATATAAGAGGAATAGGACATTAAGAAAGCATCCCAACCTAATCCAGTTCAAAGTCATAAGTCCTACATTAGCCCATATGCCTGATTTCAGTCTATAAAATCTCCTTCTGACTGACCGACTCACAGGCCGGTGGGTTCAGATTTTTGGTGCCGGCAGGGTTCTCCCCATGGCTCCTCGCTTCCAGATCTCAGAGTCCATCAACAGCATCCAGTGGTTATAGAAGCAACTCAGCACTGGCAGCAGTTTCCACATGGCTTCCCCAGCTTCATAGGTCTGGTTCCATGAGGGTAAGGACATATGGCTTCTCCTACGGCTTTTCCAGCTCCGGGTATGCTGCCACTTATCTTGTCCAGAGTTCATCGTCTCTCAGACTACCTACCAACAACTGGGAGATAGATTCTCATCTCCATGAGGGAAATACAATGAGATTTCCCAGAACTATCGGGAGAAAGCCATGCCCAAACAGAGGCCTCATTGGCTGCTCAATGACTATCTATAGATTAACAGGCTAGACTCCACCCCTACATCTCCATCATGAAATTAACATAAGCATATGACCACCACATCTACCTACAGCTTTCTTAAGACCATATATTATTCCTTTGTGATTTTTGAAAAACTGCCTCTTGATCCATGTACAGATGATACACGTGCATCCAATGAAGTATCCTGTAGTCCCCATTCTTCTCAATGTCATTCTTAGCTTATTATTATCCTTAGTCAAATGCCTTTGCCTAGTCAATCAAACACAATTTAGCATATTTCTGGTATACTCTGCTTAGGACAGAGATCATCTTACATTATCTTTTATATATGTCCTTTCCTGAAGCCAGCTTGAATTTCTGACAGCTTCTTGCTGATGTACAAATGTTCATGAACAGTCTTTAGCAAAATAATCACTGCATATGATACTAATGGTAATATTTACTGATTTCTGCATTCTTCTGTGTCATTGATCTTTGGAATGGCTATAAATGTGGATCTTTCCCAGTCAGTTGGTAAAGCTGTATTGCAAACTTCTTATCATGGAGAAATGAGGGCTTCCAGGATTTCAACACCTTGTTAAAATATTTCAATTGATACTTGTCCATTCCTGGAGCTTTGCTTTTTGCTAATGACTTCACTACATCTTGATTTTTATCCTTCAGAAGCATAAGTTCTTGACCATATGTTGCCGCTTAAATGGTTGAAAGTTAACTAGGTCTTTCTGATATTGTGTCTTTCTGTATTTCTTCCATCATCTTTTGATGCTACCTGCATCATTCAACATTTTGTGACAAGAATATTTGAATATTTCAAGTCAAAGTTTAATTTTCCCCAGTTATTCCAGGTTTATATATGCTGAACATCTTTGTGCCTTTTGATTTTTTTAACACCAAGACTTTCAACATTTCATTATGGTTTCCCATTTTGTCTTCTCTCACTGCCCTTTGAAAATGTCCATTAAGTTCTTTTATGATTTAATTTCTTCCACTTGCTTTAGCTACTCCATGTTAGCATTTCTTCTGACATCCACTTTGAGTTTTTCTTTCTTTCTTTCTGTTTGTCTTTTTCAGGCCCCTTTGCTATCTTCCTGGATATTTGCTGTTCTTAATGTCATCTCACAATGAGTGAAGCCTTCTGTTACTAGTGTTCAATGAGTCAAATATCTTCTTGATATGTTCTCAAAATTATGGTGGGGTATATGAAAGGCAATATTTTTGTTACCATGGACTTCATTCATTTTTATTTTCTTTAACTTCAACTTGAACTTATATTTGAGCAATTGGTGCTCTCGTCCACAGTCAGCCCCTGGCCTCATTTTGGCTGCCAATATGGAGCTTTCACATAATCTCTACTCAGGAGTCAACTTCAGTTGACTTCAGTTCTCTGTATTCTTTTTATTTATTTTTTCACTTCAGTTCTCTGTATTCTTTTTATTTATTTTTTCACTCTTTTCACAATCCATCCATCCATCCATCCATTGTATCAAGCACATTTATACATTTGTTACCATCACCATTCTCAGAATATTTCTCTCTGCTTGATCCCTTGGTATCAGCTCCACATTTTTTCCCATTCTATTGGGAGAAGTTCACGTATACAGTTGTGATTTATGTTGCTAGAAAAGGGGATTTTGTGATGAAGAAGTCATTTGTCTTGATTTGTTTCTATCACCAAGACAATGTTTTTCCAAATATGATGCTTTCTTCTTTGCTTCATAATTGCATGCTAGATCAATTTTAGATTGAAGAATTTGGTAGAATTCTTCAATTTCTTCATTACCAGCAGATTAATGGTTCCATTAACTCAGTTTTCTTGCATGCTTATAGATATTATCCTATCACAGACAGCCTTGTACTTTAAGAGAAATCTTGAAAAATCATTTTCGATGTTTAATGAGAAACTCGTCCTTTTGAATATTTTATTCCAAGCATAATAAATTATAAGACTTTCTGATTCAAAATAGCAAAAGCATTTATTTCATTTCAGCTCACTAATACTAAAATTCTTTATGTGAACTATATCACTTTTCATGACTTTCAAATTTTCTAGGCTTATACTTTATATACTCCACGTTCCAATATTAGGAGATATTTTCAGTTATTTTGTCTAACTTTGAGTTGTGACCCATCAAGTTATCAAGGTCTGGAAGGCTTATTCACCCATTCATTATGGATGGTGCTACGTTTAAAAGTGCCTTCCTTCCTGGGGGGCTCATTTTATGGCACTATATCTCAGAGTGTTCCTTTGCTGTTTGTCAGTTTTCCAGTGGCTAATCCTCAATCCTGGGCAGCCTACTCTTCTTTATCATCTGTTCTCAGTCACTAGACTCTGCAAATATTTGTTCACCTTGAGTGGCCCTGCTGGCACAACTTTGTTCAGCTTTGTTGAAATTTGTTCAACTTGAGTGGACCTGCTGACACACCACTGCCAAGTTTGGTGCCATTTTCAAGATTGCTCTCATAGTTAAGTTCATCAATGCAGCCACTGTGTCAGTTCATCTTGTTGAAGGCCTTCCTCTTCTCTCATCCCCCCACCCTGCCTCCCAAGACCTTCCTATTTTATTCTGTCCTGCTACTTTACCAAACAAGATGTTCTTCTCCAGGGACTGCTCATTCCTGACAACATGTCCAAAGTACAAGCCATGAAGTCTTGCCATCCTCAGCTTATGGAGCATTCTGGCTCTGCTTTGTCCAAGACTGGTGAGTTGGTTCTTTGGACAATTCATGACACTTTAATTTTTCTTCCCCAGCATCATAATTCAAATGCATCCATTCTTCTTTGGTTGTTCTTATTTAATGTCCAACATTCACATAAGAATATGGCGATTGAAAATACCATGGCTCGAGTCCAGTACACCTGCCTCCTCACAGTGACCTCCTTGCTTTTGAACATTTTGAAGAGGTCTTGCCCTGCAGATTTACCTGCTGAGTCCTCATGGTATCCTAAATTAAATTGATTGTATTTAAAATAAGTGCTTTGTATTACTGTTTCTAAAAGTTTTTTATACTTGTTTTTATTTTCTTCAAGTACAGGGTCTGTATTGGTAAACCTTATTTATTTACAACACCACAAATTTCTGTATGGTTCCAAATATTTCCTAATAAGCAAGTTTTCATATTTTGATGACTCATTAAATAATATTCCAGTCTCTTAAGGAAGTTTCTCCTCAAAAAACCTATTCTAATCCATTAAATTTTAAATAGTTCCCCTTTTATCTCAATTTATAGTAAGTGCCCACGCCACCACCATTTTTTCTTCTGCCCTTCAAAACAAATAGCTGAAATCAATTTTATAGTCTTGCAGTCTCCATTTTCCCACTATTCTTCCTCATTGTGTATCATTTGCATTTGACTCTAGTATTCATATTTCAAAAGACTTTCTTCTTAGACACTGTATAGCCAAATCCAAAAGTCAACCAATCTATCTTTGTCCGAAAGTATTGCTGCCATTTAATGTCTACATGACTATTTATTATCTCACAAAAACCTTGCATTTCTTTTTTGTTTGTGACACTGCCTTGCCCTAGTATGTTTGGTTTTGATTGCTTTCCCTAATTTTTACTAGTCTAGTAAATATTAGTCTAATATTAGTCTCTGTGTTAGTCTGAGTAGAATAGAGAAACAAATTCATAAGCACACATGTATATAAGAGTGAGTTTTATATAAAGGGTAATTGTGCGTTAAGAAAACACCCCAGCCCATCCAGATCAAGTCCATCAGTCCAATATTAGCCCCTATGTTTGACAGAAATCTACAAAGTCCTTCAGACTCACGAAACACATGCAATGATGCCAAATGCAGGACGATCACAAGCCAGTGAATAAAGGGTCCTTGGATCCAGTTGCATTGTAAGCATCTCAGTGCTGACAGGAGTCTCCACCTGGCTTCTTTAGGTTCAGGTTTCTTTCTGCACCATGGTAGGTCCATGTGGCTTTTCCTCAAGGATGTCTCACAGGGAACCTGCCTTGTCAGTTTAGTCTCTGAGGCAGAGAGGATTGTATGTTGAAATTTTCCAAGGAAGGGAACCGAGAAAGAGTGTCTCCTCCTCCAACAAGGCATTACTACACTTCCCAGAATTCTCAAGGGAAGACAGTGCATACACAGGGGTTGCATTGGTGATCTTGAGATGGATAGGCTAGACTCCAACCCTACACTCTTATTCCTCAATTTGGCACCAGATTAATGATTGCTACAGTTGGTTAACCTGGAGGATAGTAGTTCAAAACCACTACCTGCCCCCCTGGAGAAAGAAGAGGCTTTTCAGTCCTGTAAAAATGTGCAGTGTGGAAAACTCACAGGGGAGCTTCACCCTGCCTTATAGGGGTGCTATGAGTCAGAATTGACACGATGGAAGTAAGTTTATTGGTTTTGTGGATGAGGACATAACTGGAAGCTCTTCCTCATAAAGATCTTCAATCATCTGCTCATCTCAGTTGGTTCTGAGATCTTGTCTTATATTATCACTTTAAATTAAGGCTGCTCATAAGCTCCACATATCCATCTCCTCTTGCAATTTCTCTAGACATCCCTGTGCTTGATATTTATCAACCTACTTGACTCCAATGTCATGTTTAAAGGTCAAACAAATATGACATGGCTAAAACAAAACAAAACAAAACAAAATGTTGATGCTCCTCAAACTTTCTCCCAAATCTTTTTCTCTCTCAAGTTTTCTGATTTCAGCAAATTATATAATTTGTTTCCTCAAGTCAAAATCCAGATATAGCAGTTCATAGAAGAAAATATCTTCATAAGTAATCTAGATTCTTTTATATATCTTAAATACAATTTTTTTCTGTGAAAGTCCCATAGAAACTTTGTGCTTATGACATTGGTAAATTTTGCTGCTTAGCATTTGTGCTCCTTTACCTAAGAATCAATGCTTTTCTTTGATTTTAACATACACTTTAATAAATGTTATTTATACAGACTTCTAAGAGTTCTGTGAATCCTGCAGATTAAAATAAGTGTTTTGCATTATTTTGTTGATAGCTTTTTAAACTTGTTTTTATTTCCTCAATTACATCACAAAATGTATCTTAGCATATGATCTTCTCTGATGCAAGATATAATGATGTAATTTTTTTTACTATTATGAAAGATTTTTGGTACATTTTTTAAGTATTACTTCAAGGCAGCTTTTTGTTGTTGTTTTGTTTTGCTACTGTTATTTGATTGTTTGGTCATAAAAATCTCTGGTCTAAAAGCATTGATGTGTTTAACTTGTGCAGTTGAAGGGGAGAGAATGGAAAGACTTCTTTTAAGGTACTTTAGACTTGTTGTCGGTAGTGATAAATCAATGCCAGAAAGGCATAATCTTTGACAAATGAGAAGGACAACCAAGGAGAAGACCCGCAATGGGCTGAATTATAACCCTGGTGACACTAATGAGTTCCACCATAGGAATTATTGTGAGGGTGTCATAGGAGAGAAGAGTGTCTTGTTCTGTTGTTCTTAGGCTCAGTGTGCGTCTGAATAGATTTCATAACACCTAATAACAAGAAACATCCCCTTGCTCTACCTTTTTCAGGTCAAAGATAAAACTTTTCCCCCTGAAACTATCTAATCATCACTTTTTCTTTTATTTTGAACAGGCACATGTATACATAATTTCATGGAATGCTGGTTTCAGGGTCTTGCTACATATCTCTTATATTAATGCATTTTTTTTGGTATCTAAAGACTCAACTCATAACTTAATGCCAACTCTTTGAAATCCTAATTAAGGCAACAGACTGACCTAATGCCAACTTTGTTCTTGATTAGTCAGGTCATTTCTATAGATTGATTAATTTTTCCCTCTTAACTTGATATCATTCAACAGGATTGAGGAGTATTTTCATAGATATTCTAGTGTATGAAAGCAGAGACATTTGAACTGAGGCATTCTGTTAAAAACAAAGTGATAAATTAGAGTGTGTTTGCACTGTTGTATTAAACAGGTTTTAATTGGTTTTCAGGCAGAAGGACTCAATTGAAATTCTGAGAGTGCTTTCTCTTTAATAATGAACAGTTAAGCCACAGGCAGTGCTTAAAAAACACACATAAATGATAGGAAAATTTAACAGGTTGTTGTGCCAAATGCAATCCCTTGGACTGATGTTCTGAGGTAGCTGCTGTGAATGGAATCATTTCTCATTAAAAGCTGCAGGTAGAGCACATGTATTTATAAAGTATTATGAGGATGCTGGGACAAATGATAACTCAAATGAAATTAATTGCTTCCAAATGGCAAAAAAGTCATAAAATAAACATGTCTTTACTGTTCATAGCTGGGACCATTAAAAATCTCATTTCAAAATGAATGCTAATTAATTACAGTAATACTTCAGAATGACTATACATATGTATAAATTATATTCTTGGTCATTTAATTTCAATACTTTGATAAAGTTTTATTGCTTCAATCACTTAACACTTTAGTCATCTATACATTTGAGATAGAATGCCATATGAATGTATAAGTATTTGATTATATAGCAGAAATAATTAATGGCATGAAACTTTACATCAGAATAAAAGTACCTCACACAAAAGAATGAGAAGAAAAATTTGCTATGTAGAGATTATTGCTCAGGAAGAAAATAGTGCCATCAAAAGTCACATTTTAAATTACATAACACACATCAGAACATTTTGTAAAATTATGATATAATATGTGAAGCTTAACTTGGTGTAAGTCATATGCATTAATGTACAATGATCAAGGTTCTTAAAATTGTCTTTGTTACAAAGAAGTTGCATAAGTATATTGGAAATTCTAACAATTTTCTAGAAAACTAGTAACTCTCCTACAAGTTTGAATATTTCATAAAAAAACTTCTTTGATGAAGAGTGTACTAGGCATGTAAATCTGTGTTCCTCTTTTGGAAGCACTTCCACTGCTTTGTCACTTTTGAGTTCCACCCACTCTCCGGCACCTCCTACTCGACAGTTTCCAATGTGTCTCTCCTCCCTCTTCTCTTCTGGTTTGTGCTTGCTTCCAACCCATACTTAAAACTCTCTAGTATACCTTCCCAGAAGATGAATTTGTATAAGTCTCTTTATTTAGTGTTTCGATATATCATTTTATTGGGAAAATTGCTCTAATTTGCATTATGAATTCATTGCTCAATCATTCAATTTCTGTTGATTACTTTCCCTAAGATGTTGTTATAAAAATAGTGAAAATGATTAATAACTCTATACTCTTACTGAAAACTTGAAAGACAATGTAATCACACAAAAAATCATAGCCCTCAATCAATTACAACTCACAGCAACCAAGGAGAGGGGAGAACTGCCCTGGGTGTTTTTGAAAGCCAAATACATCGCCCCTATGTAGGGGTTCATTATGTGAACTTGGCTACAATTCTTTATTGTCTGTTTTTATCTCTTGAAGGAAGTTCGGGGTTTGGAAGTGTTGATATATCTGGAAAAGAAATCAAATCAGATTCTCAATAATCCACAGCTCAACAATATTTTTTTCTGGGTGTTTGGTTTTTAGTCCTGTTTCTAAGGTTATTTGGCATCCCGATTTCAATAATTTTTATTTGAATAGATTGCATCAGCTCTAAATTTTTAGATATGGTGTTCTATATTTTCAGTTATTAAGTCATACAAAACTATTTGCTTATCATCATAGGTCTAAATATGAGAAGAATTCGGATCCACACATTTCAGGATGAGAAAATCAGTCAAGGAATATTTGAAAAATAATTATATATTTAGTGACTTTCAAGGGAAGCTGCATAGGGGCCCCTGGTGGCTAGTTTGTTATACATTGACCTGAAAACCATAAAGTCAATGGTTCAAACCCACCAGTCACTTCAGATTTTAAAAGATTTAAAGGTTTGGAAACTCAAAGGGAATTTTTTTTCCTTTGTCTTAGAGGATCATTAAGAGTTAAAAGTCATTAGATGTTGTCTAATTTTTCTTTTTGGTATTGGATTCTGAAATTCCATGAAATGACTCAAGAAGAAATAAAAAGAAAAGAAGAAATTGCACAGACTAAGACACAGAAAATGTGAGGGCGATTTACCACATAGAAAATGTATGACTTCATAGCAATTTTGATAAATATTTTGAAGATCAAAATATTCCTTCTTCAAATTCTCTAGAAAATATTTGACAGCATATTTTAATATCTAGAAGTCAATGAATAATTCGTGGTAAATGTTTCAGAGGATAATTAGACACCAAGCTTATTTATAAACACTCTCATCTTTCTCTTTAGGGTTTCTGTGCACAGGCAAGAAGCTGTACAATCAGGTAACCGGACTGACTGGAGCATTTTAATTTTAATCAAGGGATTTGGGTTCTATTCATTAACAGACTCACCCACTTTGGATTTCAGGATATTTGAATCTCTATTTATGGTACCAAACTCACTATCAATCACTATGAATCTAGTGATCCTACCTGAAAGAGGGGAACTTATGTGAGATTCTGAGGCTTTAAATCTGTATGGGAAAAGAAAATATCAACTTAGGAAAAAAAAGTGGGCCACCAGGACATTGAAGTCCAGGAGAAAACTATATTTACACTATTTAGTCACTCATTTTTAAATTATTTTTTAATTTCTCTTTATGAACGTGTCATGGAGCTGGAACTTTTAGAAGACGAAAGTTTAGAAAAATAAACTAACCTAAATATAAAACAAATGTTTCAATTGCTATACTTACTATTTTTTCAAAGCTATTCAAAAATTAAGAGAAAATAATACAAAGAACATCCATACACTGAAAAATAATTCCTCAAGACCCAAGGTTCAATTAATGAATTAACTCATATGTCTGATTAATCTCTCTTAAAACCAAATTGTTTGTTTTGCACAGTTTTAACAATTCAGAAGAAGAGTCTGCTATCTGGTTTTGTCTGGTCTTTTCTCTTTTTTTAGGATTTAAATCAGGATGGAAAGGATTCTGCCTTAATTGCATCAATCAGGAGACACATGATACCTAGTTGCCCTATTAATTATATTGTTAGCATAAATTACTTGATTCGGGTATTTATATAGGTATATATATTCCTATAAATTAACACTATCAAAACACTTTATAACTTTTGCATGCCCTTTTGCCTCGATTTTTGTCACCTGATTTTTAGTATCCATCAACTTCATCTTTGCTAATTTATAATAGGACTCCAAGTTTTAAATTTCTATTACTATTACTCCTATATAATATACTATTACTCCTATATAATATATTGATTACAGAAAGCATTAAGGTACTTTCTAGGCCTTCCTTGTCATTTATTTCTTTTTCCTGATCTATTCACTCCTTACCTTAAACCAGGGATGCCAAATTCAATTAAAACATTTGGTGCAACAGGCAAGATTCACGGGGGCCACATCACATTTACAAATTTTATTAAATTTACATTTTGAAGTGAGGATTCAGGAATATGGATAGAATAATTAAAACTCTATCCAATTACTTTTTTTGAAAGATTTATTTTATTTAATGAATTTATAAAACTAAAATTATTGTTTTTTTACCTGAAACTTGCCAGTGCTTTCCTTCTACTAGTTTTCTAGTATCTAGAGTCAAAGACTGAGAACAGACAATCTTCATTAAGGTAGATCAGTTAATCTTGATCTGCATGCCATTTTATTTAATTTCATGGATGAAAATAGTTGCTCACACAAGTACCTATTCCCCAAATAACATACAATTTGTGCAGCAAACTTTTCAATTTCCTGGTATTCCCCACCTAAATAAGAATATATTTTGAGCATTCCAAATTCTCAATATTTCTCTATTATACCCAAATTACTCTGAAAATCAATTAATTCAAAATCTTAAAAAATTCTTAATTGAAATAAATAAACATTTTTTGAAAAAAGTGCTTAAATGAAGATATAGAATATGCAATATCTATACGCTAGCAAAGTAAATGTAACAAATGCCACTGACATATCAATATGCACTTTAAGATGCATATAACTTAATGCTAACTTTAACAAAGACCAGCTATTTACACATTGAGAAAGTTAATATTCATTGTGTCAACCTGACTGATAACCACATGTGGGGTTAATTGAAGGAAGGAGAGATAAGTGGCTCAGTGAGTCTCTCCTTTCTAGTTCTCGGGTCTCTTGATCTCTGATGGTCAGACCAGGGTACAAATGCCTTAATCAGTTTCCTGGTTCAGCTGGCAAGGCTCACTTCCTATAGGACATCCCAGAGGAAAAGCCACATGGACCTACGCTGATGCAGCCCTGGGTGCTGGAGCAGCCGCGTAGCGAGGCCTGCCAGTGCTGAGATGCTTACACACTCACTTCTGTAGTTTTCCTCCTGCAGTCAGTGTCATTGTGTGTGTTTTGGAGATGGGGTGGGGGGTGGGGACTTTGTGGATTGGTGTCGCACATATGGAACTAATGTTAGACTTGTGGGCATGGCAGCACTGCGTTGGGGTGTTTTCTTGATGTGAGTTTATCCTTCAAATAAAGCTCTCCCTTACACATATGAGTTTCTGTGGATTTGTTTTTCTAATGTACCCAGACTAACACACACGTTTTCACTTACCTCTTATGTCGTCAACGACAAATTTAACAAGGTAACTAATAAAAAACACAAAATGTTGCACGGCTGACAAACGCGATACACAGGAAGGATGGCTTCCCTCTAAAGCTGTTAAATAGTGCTGCCGCTAGGTATGCTTCATACCGGCACCACCCAGAGTGCTCTTTCTAGCCTTTTTGCTATCGGGATCGCTTTGTATTACGTGACACTTAGCGTGACAGACATGTGGCTTCCAGACATTGCCAGAACTGAATCACCGAGTTTGTACACGTCTACAGGCCCCCGGGAAAGGCACTGGGCCACGGTGTACGCGACTTCCGTAGTCAAAGGGATAACGAGGGAATTGCATATACAGTATTGCCTTGATCTCCCCTAAGCTCTATTGTCTTCCTAACAGTGCATTTCTATTTTCATTTTATTGCAGAGCACCCTGGGCCACAAAACGCTTACCTCAGGGGCTGCCAGTTTGACACCCCTGCTTTAAGCAATGAATGCTTGGGAGTATTGTACGCCAGTATCTTTTTTTTTTTTTGCCAGTATCATTTAATACTAAGAATATGTTGATCTTCAAAAGAAAGAAACTTATACCTAATTGAAGAAGGTGCCTCTTATCAAATAAATGTAAAAAGGCCTCATGTCTTAGAGTTTGAAACAAAAATTTATGGCAGTTCCTCCCAGAGCTAGAAAACAAAACAGTCATAAAATCCCTCTCTTGCTACCTCTCATTATCTGTACAAAGGAACAACACACTAGTAACAAAGACTTTACCAAAAATCCCAGGTCTTGTTTCTATAGTAGACCCTACAAGACATCCTCAGCTAGTTCTCCTTGGAGACGTGCTCTAGAGCTGAGAAGAGTGCAAACATTGTGTCAGACAGCAAGGAAATGCACTAAGATTAATTCGATGGTGTCTAAGTGACAGTTGAGCTAGGAGTTAAGAGACTTCTTTTGGCCAAATCTAGGAAAATTGTGTGAAAAACAAAATATGGCATAGATGCCTTACAACAAAATAATATGCAAACTGAACATAATAACGAGAATGAGTCACACTGTCCCTCGCTCTTGATCTGCTTCCAAACCACAGTGGTCCTAGGCAGGATCCCTGAGATGGCAAATCTAGCCAAAGCAGATGGAGCTATATTTCTTCTGCAGGGCTGCAGGTGGGTTCTCGCTGCTGAACTTGTGGTCTCAGAGCTCCACACCCTGTGCCCTAAGTGGTTCATAACTCAGAGCGACCTGAGGGCATGCTTGGACTGCCCTTGTGGGTTTCTGAAACTGACTATCCAAACAAGCTTATTGTGTATCTTTTGTATATGAGATTTATATTCCCTATCATTTTAAGATTTTCCTCTCTGATAACTCAAACATCTGGCTCATATCTAAGTCAAGCGTAATGATTTTTGCCTCTTCAGATTGTTAAGGCTTCCTGTTTTGCTTACCTAAAAATATTTGTTGAAATTCAACATACTTGATAGAAAAATATACAATGACATATACTTGGTAAGGGCAATGGAAGATGAGTTATCTCTTCTCCTTAAGATTTCCCTATTGGCATAAGTCAAGGATCAGATATAACTACACCCTCTATCCTTTACATATACTGACATCAGCTACTCCTCCCAGGGGATTCCACTTACATGGTGCCAAGCACTAGGAAAACATTAAGGATTACATAGAAGATCTACACCCTGTGACAGAGATTTTTCCAGAAACCCTACCAGCAGCGCGTATGGAAGATGAGAAAGAATTCTGAGAATGTATTCCCATGAGATGGATGCAGAGGGGATACAGCAGCCACTGTCAAAATCTTCCAGTCTTCTTGTTCTCTGATTTCCCCTACAGAACAAATACCTTAGAGTGGAGGGGAAGTACAATAAAATCTATTTAAAAGCCTCTGGTAGAAATTCACTGTAGCAGGAAGAGAAGAACAGAGTACAAACAACAAAGCAATTTTAGAGAATATTTCTCAAGCAAAGAGGTAGAGAACCATGCATTCCCTACCTTATATGCACATTTTATGAAGCACTTTGAAAGAGGAGAATTTGCATCAGGAGTGGTCACTCCTATAAGAAAGAAGAAAAGGGAGGAAAACGACTTACTTTCTGACCTATAACCCAGTCAAATTAAGAAATATTCCACAGGCATGGGAAGAGAGGCATACCTAGAAGTCAAATCAGGATTAGGGGAGGGAGGCCACAGAGAACCCAAAGGTAGAATTTAAACTTCTCTTGGAATATAAAAAGAAGTAGCTTCACATTGAAAATTGATACTCTACGATAGTTATAGAGAATCCAAGTAGAGAAAAGCGCATTGCTGTGATCCTGATTGGACAACTTTTGAAAAAGCTTCTACCGAACCCTTGATGAGCTCCATCATGTGTTATGTACTATGGCGACCTTCAATTTTGTCTTATGGGGAACAGGATACCTCCAAAGGCCACAGCAGAAGGACTCAATGTGGAAACCTACTAATTGAACTTGGTTTTACCTCAAAAATGCCTGCAGATTGGATTTAAGAGTGAATTCCTACAGTAAGAGAAAAGACAAAAAGTGGTCACACCAAGACTGTGAAATTGGTGGTTGTTGGACCTTGGCTGGGATCATTGGCTTATTTGGTGTACAATTAAAGACAGCCCAGAAGATGAACGCATTTAACACTCTCCATGCTTTAATATGCCATGTATTAATTAGACAGGCAAGGTATGTGACTGAAACCCCCTGCTTATACAAACCCCCATGGGCAATGTCAACAGAGCTCACACATTTGAAAATTCAGTGAGCAGAAATCAACAACTCAGGAATTGTGGTTTGGATTCAATTGCATAATCTCTTTTTCTCAACAGTATGTTACAGGTCAGGCCATTTTATTAACGAATGATGCTATCAATGGAATTGTCTTATGTTCCGGGTGGTGATTGATAATGTTCTCATCATCAGATATTAATGAAACCTATATATGAACCAGACTCAAATGTAAGCAAAGAACAAGTGAATAGGCTCCGGGCTCCCTCTTAATTCCAGTGCCTGACAAAGACTATTGAGTTCTTATGACTTGACCCCTCACTTACATGCTTCTGTAGAGCCAGTCTTGCAACTATCATCAGGGCAGCAGAGTGCTGTGAAGAAAGCAGACGGCGCTGGGCTACCCAAAAGACCAATATCTGTGTCCTAAGGCTTAGAAGAAAAAAGCAGCTAAGTGTGGTCTCCGCTAAACCTGCAAGGAAAAACACACTAGCTTGTGTGATCCCAAGATGACAAGTATTATCTCCCAAATCCGACAAAGGAGAAAATATATAAGAATTAAATCATGAACACCGGGTGGAGAGAGCTATGGATGACAATGGGAGCCAAGAGCTCATCTGCAGATGATGTCAATGGATATGTTTCTGGCAGGTCACAGTGGAGAACCTGTGTAACTTAGCTACCAGGCAGAAATTATTGCCCACTTCATTGTGGTGGATGGAACTAACATATAATAAGATACCTGGTCTTATTCTCTCTTTAAAGTGACTAGATTTTAAGCAGGACACCATTGACCGGATGTGGGGAGGCTATTGGTCTATATGGAGCAACAAAAAGTTTCATAGAATGCAAAAATAGTATTTTAATATATTTATTTTAATTTCAAAATACTGCAGGACATTGTTAAATTATTTAAAAAGCAGGATGTCTGGTCACTTTACCACTACAGCCATCTGGATTTGTTCAATGTTTAAATATTCTTGATTATTACTCAACAGAAATTCTTTATTTGGCTTATTTTAACAGTCTTTTCTTCCTTTTTAATTTTATATATGTTCTTCACTCTTTTTTGTATATGTCCCAGTTTATGAAACAGAGGGACAGATGCAGAGAGGCAATTGATGTAATAGATTATTGGAGAGGGTGGGGGGAGAGTGAGGGGAATTCGGGACAAAACAATGTATAAGAAATGGAGGAGGCTGCCCTGGAACTGAATTGACTAAATTATATCACAGCAAAACTATTGAAATAGTATAAACAACACTGTTAAAATATACATAATTCTATAGGAGAAATCAGGAGCTAAGTCCGAGAACATCTTTCAGAGAGGCAGCAATACTTGTGAAGACCACCAATCTGAAGTCTACGTTCACAAAACCTGCCCAAAGCCAAAGTTGAATAAGCTCACCAGGAAGCAGGTGTACTTTACCCACCACTACAGTATTAAAACTTTTGAATGTAATTGGCAGTGAATATGAGTGGGAGAAGTGGAAAATCCATAGTCAGCATGAAAGAGTGCAGAGGGAAGCTCACAAGACAAATGAGAAAATTCAGAGACAACAGATATTATTCATTGGGGCAAGCTCCTGAGAAACTAACTATTCCACACCATAAGCTCAAGGTATAACTGGAAAATTTAGAAGTATCTTGGGCACTAAGGACATTTATAGTATAAAACTCACAACTCTTGATTAAGTTAACCTTTCCCCCAAATAAAAGACTTCACCGAGTTTTGCTAAGTGACAGCAAGGGAAGTACCAGGAATTAAAATGCAATAAAATAATTAGTGAATATCAGTTATTTTGAGAAGAGTTATCTTTTATAGGGACAAACTTATGAAGAAAATTTCCTCTTTAATATTCCATTAATGCTATTTCATTTAAGATATCAAAAGTATACCTTATATGTCTAAGAGGCTAATATACAAAGGCTTTTACTTAGTGATTCAAGTTAGATAAGACTATATATGTATATATGTACATATATATTCTCTTTGGAGATTTTTAAAAATTTGATCATTAAATGTTTGAACTGCCAGCAACATTCTATGTTTTCTCTTTGCTTAAAGTATTTTCATTGGAAATAAACTCCACTCTATTTCATTACAACAGAAATTATAAAGTGTATATTTCCTTTGCCTTATTCATTTTCATTTCAGAAGGCATGAATGATACATCATGTTTCCTACATTCCACCTCTTTTTGGCCTTTTGGCAGACCAGAGACTCATTGTTAAGATAAATAACCATCACACTTGCACTTTACAGGTGCACAAAGGGTACTCTTTGTTACACTATAAATCAGGTTCATGACATAACATACCTCTGGAGGATGTGGTGAACAAACTAATTTTAACTGTTCATTCATTATGAACCTTTCCTAAATCAGAGTCGTCTTTTCTCTCTCCTGGGGCTTTCTGAATGAAATGCTAATAGACAGGGGGCATCAGTATCACTTCTTCCCTAATAAAAATTGTTACCTCCAGTCTAATCAGGGTGAATGTCTCATGCTGCCTCAGAGTTTTTACCTTAGCGCAGTAAGAGCTGAAATCTCTCAAGAGGAAAAGGATTATATATATTTTCATATATACATGAAAATTAATACAAAATGAGAGAAATTTCTATGTTTGGGTTAGTTGCTTAAAGATTTATAATGCCAGATTCAGATGGAGTTGGAATTGAACATTAATAACTGTATTGTCATTAAGCTTGGATACCATTAAGTATACAAATAAAGTTCTGTATATTTGCCATTACTCTCTTCAAACTTATTCCTTTCTAAAATTATAATCTTCTCAAAAATAAGCTCACTGCCAATGGGTCAGTTGCTATTCATAGTGACCTTTTGGACATTAGAACTTCATGTGCAAATTTCTGAGAGTGTTAATCTTAATTGAACAGAAAGTCTAATTTTTGTCTCACAGAGCAATTGAGCTGGAATAACTGGGTTTGAACCACAGACCCTGTAGTCTGCAGCCCAACTATTAGCCCACTTTACTGTCGAAGATCCCAAATCACAGGCACACCCATTGAAATACTCCATATAACACAAAAGAAAATGAAACAGATGAAAGCCAAAAAGAAAATAAAATAACTCTTCAGACAAAACCTGTTAATTAGTGGATTTAGTTTTGGAGTTCTTCAGTTTTATTAAATATCTTACAATAGCAGCATCGTTTTTAGGTCTGGAATGAAAATCATCTTTGAGATCTAAATTCCAAAAAGATTGCCAATCAATTTTGAGTTAAGACAAGTTTTATGGATTTTATTCCTAGCCTGTCACTTTCTTAGTTTTGTGAAGTTATAATAAAAGTTAGCATATTTAAGCTAAAGTTTCTTTGGAGAAGTACTGCACACCTATTTCAGAATATTTACACACTGGTACTTGTTAAAAGTTTTGTTTTTTTAAATCTCTGTCCTATAAATTATGTTTTAGACAATTAACTATTTTCTAGACAGTTATATTTTCTTCTGTTTTTTGTCTTAAGCACATTAATATTCCAAGATATCTGCTTTTCTTCCTTCCTTTAAGTCACTTTTTGTCTCTTTAGAGTTCATAATAGAGAATGTCTTATTTCACCTTACATTTTCAGGTTATATTTTCATTGTCTAACTGAATAAACTGTTCAAGATCTGCCATTTGTAAATGAACCAATTGCTGCAAATAATTTGAAGATCACTCAGAATGGGTAGAAAATCTGCTGCCCAAACCTTCATTTACTAAAGTTTGTTCTCTACGAAATAATCCAAATACCAGGAATCTGCTGTATGTACATGTTCACTACACCACATTTCTTCCATATAAACTCATTTCTGTTTAATTTCTGTAATGAAATAGTTCTGATGTAGCCAAAATTATTTAAAAACTACAAATCAAATAGCCAGTTTCATTTTTCACTTGTTCATGTGATGCAAGGCTGCAACAGTTATCAAGTCTGGGAAAGAAAATCACCCCCACACATGGCGCTTCCAGTTACTGACCATTCCTGTTATATCTCCAGGTAAAAAGGCTCCGTCTTCTGCTCTGAGGCCAGCTGTAAGTGACCCCTGATCGGTCACCAGTGCTGACCTTCCAGTTTGGAAGCTTTCAAGTACGGGGGATTTGTTTGGCTATCGGGGAGTGTCCATTTTCATGCCCATTTTTCTCTCACACATATTAGTATCAAGTTATTGAGTTATCCTTTATAGCAAATGCTTGTTTGCTTATCATGTGACATCCTAGATTGCATATTTTACCTGATAAAGACAGAATTCTCGGGTTTGGAAGGAAGTAAATGACATTCCTTGAAGTTTGAGCTTAGATTTGGTTGACATCGTTCAAGGGTCTTTCATTGGGTGCTTACATGGTTATTAAAGGTGTAGGTTCATGATATGTCATTCTGTTTATCATCGTGTAGTGTCTGTTCTTATCTCTTGTTACAATGTTTGCCTTGAAGACTATCTTCTCAGAGATTAATTTTGCTACCTCTGTTCTCTTTTGGTTGCTGTTTGCTTGGTATGCATTTGTCCAGCTTCTGATTTTTAGTCTGTTCATGGCTTTGCTTGTGAAGTGTGTTTCTTGCAGGCAGCATATTATTGGGTTGTTGTTGTTGTCCATTATGCTAATCTCTGTCTCTTTACTGATGCATTTAATCCATTAACAATCAGTGAACTTATTAATATGTATGTATTTGTTACTGTCATTTAGCTTTGTAGATGTGTGTGTTGTGTGTTTTATGTGCATTGTGTTTAGTTTCATTGTTCTTCCAGCATCATTTCTTTGCATTGGGTGTTGTTCTGTTTGAGAGGATTTTTTGGGGGGGGGGAGAAATTGTCATGTATGTTGGTTTCAGATTTGTTTGTTTCTCCTATTGGTTATATGGTCATAATGTTTCATTGAATATTTTCTCCCAGTTTACTATGCTGGGAATAACACACTAAAAAAGAATGGAGTTGCTTTCATTTTCAAAAAGAGCATCTTAAGGTCTACCCTCAAATACAGCACTGTCTGTGATAGGATTGTACCTATCCACCGTAGTGAACACTCAGTCAAAACAATTATTATTCAAATCTATGCCCAACTTTGAAAGCTAATGATGAAGAAATGGGAAAATTCTTTCATTCAAGATTCATTTAAAATTCCATTTGATTAAAATGGAAAAGTTAGAACCAAATAGGAAAGAAGAGTAGTGGAAAATATGATGTTGACGATAGAAACTATGTTGGTGATCACATGATAGACTTTTGCAAGACCATTGACTTGTCCACACAAATACCTTTTTTCTTTTTCTTTTCTTTCTTTTTTTTTTTTTTGCATCACTTCCCTGGTGGGAGTAGGAAGCCCAGTCTTGCACCTGGAGAGGTGCTGCTGCTGGATTTGAACCATCAACCCTGTGGGCTGCAGTACTGCACACAACCACCAGGGCTCAGTTACAAATACCTTTTTTCAACAACACCGTGATGACGATACCTACAGATTTCTCCAGAAATAGACAGAATAGGCAGAATAATAAAAGAAAGAGATAACAGTAAAATTGACTACATTTGTGAAAAGAGACCATAACTAGGAATATTGGAAGCTAAATCTAGGTCAATGATTGACTGTGGAATAGACCATCAATTGCTCACTTATAAGATCAGATGAAAGCTGAATAAAAATTAGTCCATGAGAGCCAACATATGACTTTGATTGTACACCCCCGAATTTCAAGAATGTCTCAATAGCACTAAAGACAGAAAACCTGATGAGTTATGGGAAAACATCCAGAACATTTTTCAGGAAGAAAGCAAATAGTCACTAAAAAAGACAATAAAGCAAAGATCATTGTGAATATCAGAAGGAACTCTGAAATGTGATCTTAATAAGAGTAGCTAAAGTAAGTGGAAGAAATGATGAAGCCAAAGAGCTGCTCTAGAAGGCTAAGTGAAGTATTACAATTCAATGTGCAAAAACCTGGAGTTAGAAATGCAAAAGGGAAGAATACACATGACATATTTTAACCTGAAAGAACTCAAGAAGAAATCAAACCTTCAAGTCAAAATATTGAGAGATTCTATGGACAAAATACTGATTAATGTAAGAAAGAATACATAGAGTCACTGCACCAAAAAGAACTAGTCAACATTGTACCATTTCAGGAGGTAGCATGGGAGCAAGCAACAGTGGTTTCAAAAGTCCAACGTCCACTAATACAATAGCCAAAAGTAAACCTTCAGGAATTGATGGAATACCAATTATAATGTTTTAGCAAGTTGATGCAGCATGGGAATCACTTACTAGTCTATGCCAGGAAACGTGGAAGACAGCTACTTGGTTAAGCGACTGGAAGCGATCCATATATGTACTTATTCCAAAGAAAACTCAAACAACAGAGTGCACAAATTATAGAAAATGATCATTAATATCACACGCATGTAAATTTTTGCTGAAGATCACCCAACAAGTGTCGCATCAGTATATTGGCAGGCTGCTGCCAGAGGTTCAGGTTGGATTCAGAAAAGCATGTGAAACAATCACTGTTTGGTCAGATGGTTCTTGGCTGAAAGCAGAAAATCTTAGAAAAATGTTTACTTGTATTTTACTGACTTTACTAAGACATTAAACTTTGTCGATCATAGCAAACTTTAGGCAGTCTTAAGAAGAATTGTTGTGCTCAAGCCAACTTGCACATGGGTCAAAAGAGAATGATAAGAAAACAAGGTAATACTGCATGGCTTCAAGTGAGCAAAGGCATGCACCTGAGTAATATTTTCTCAACAGAGTTCTTTAAATCTGTATGTTGAGCAAGTAATCAGAGAATTTTGGTTATATAAAGGAGAAAGTGGCATCATGATGGGGGTAAGGCTTATTAAGAAACCATAACATGCAGATGATAAAACCTTGCTTGCTCAACGTGAGTAAGCCCTTACTATAGATTACGACTCAATGTAAAACAGATCAAAATCCCTACACTTGGAACAATAACCATCATGATAAATGAATAAAATAGTTAAGTTTTCAGGCTGTCTTTCTTAGATCTACAATCAGTGCTCATAGAAGCAGCAATCAAGTAATCAAACAGCTTATTTTGTTAGGCAAGCCTGCTACTGCACACAACTTCTTTCAAGTGTTGAGGAGCTAGAACATTACTTTGAGTTTAAGGTGCATCTGACACAAGTCATGGTGGCTTCATTTGTCTGTGCATGTGAAAGTTGGGCAGTGAATAAGGAATACTAGAGAAAAGTTGATACCTTTGAATTTTGGTGCTGGCAAAGAATATTGAAAGTACCATGGACTACTACTGTAAAGACAAATCTGTCTTGGAATAATTACAGCCAGAACTCTCATTAGAGGCAAGGATGGTGAGATTTCAACTTAGAGACTTTGCACATATTGATAGGAGAAAGAAGTCCATTAGGAAGAACATCAAGCATGGAAATATAGAGGCAGTGAAAGAGAGGAAGGACACCAATGAGATGGATTGAAACAGTGGCTACAAAATGGGCTCCAGCAGAGAAATGACCATGAAGATGGAACAGACTTGGACGATGTTTAGTTCTAGTGTGCACAGGGTTGTTTTGGGTTGGAACTGATTTAATGGCACCTAAAACATCTATAAAAACTATTGTCATTAAACAGGGGGGGGCAGGAAGGTTATCTCTAAAATCTCTTTCTAGTAAAACCACTGTCAAGCCAAAGCACTTTTATTTCATTTCCACCTTTGTCATTTTTGCTATTCCATGGTATTGTATTCTTACAAATTATTATTTTCAATGCCAGTATGACTGAAACAAGTGCAACTTAAGTGGTGAGTGATCTCAGAAAGAATATTAAAAGCTGCAGGGAGCATGAAAAGAAAATGGAAAGTGTACATAGAATCACTCAACTGAAACCCTTTGCTCAATGTTCAAACATTACAAGAGGTAGGTCCTGAGCAGGAACTGAGGTAAGTGAGAGAAGTCCAGGCTACATTAAAGGCATTGGCAAAACAAAACAAAACAGACACATCTCCCACAAATTGTCAGATTACCCAATGAAATGTTTTAACAACTGATGCATCTCTGGAAGCACTCAGTCGACTATGTCATGAAATTTGGGAGACAACTACCTGTCGGACTAACTTTAAAAGATGCATTTTTTGTGCCTATTTCAATTAAATGTTGAAAAAAGAATAGAAATTATTAGCATTGGCTACAGCCATGCACCCTGAATGCACCTGATCTCATCTGTCCTCAGAAGATAAGGATCAGGTCTGATTAGTACTTGAAAGGGAGAAATTACTATCATTGCTTTAATGCATAACTAAATTTTCAGTGCAAATAATTTAAAACTGGCGCTTCAGTACATCAGCAGGTATCTGACAGAAATTCAAGCCATATTAAGAAGAGGAAGTGGTGAGTCTTCCGTTAACTACCATGGTGGCTTTTAAGACAAATAAACTGGGTGGTGGTATATGGTGCAGGAAGGAGAGCTAAAAAATCAGCAGCTTCTGTGGAGCCAAAAACAGCACTCTCACCCTAGGTAAGTTAGTTCCCTGCTCACTCCATTATCCTTTCCCTTTCAAATCCCTCTTTTTCTCTCTCCCCTCTGTCTATCTGGCATTACTGTGCTGTACCCAACAAGTACCTCCCTAGGTTTGGTTCCACCTCCTCTCCTTTCCCTAAATCTCAACCCAACTGTTATGTTATAGGAGACTTCACTTACCTCTCTACCTACTGTGCTAGTTACACTTACCTCAGGGAACTCATGCTGTACTTCCTTGGTGATTTCACTTAGTATAATTTCCTCCAGCCCTTCCCATGAGAAGACATGCTTCATGTGCTTATCAGTGATTTTGAGTAGTGAAACACAGTACTCCATTGTTTGCATATTCTAAAGTTTGCTGACCCATTTGTCTACTGATGAAAATTTAGACTGCTTCCAACTCTTTGCGATGGTGAATTGTGCTGCAGTAAACATTAGCGTGCACACCACTGACCATGGTCTATTTCTTATCTCTTCTGGGTATATTTCCAGTAGAGGGATAGCTGGGTCATAAGGTAGCTCAATTTTCATTAAGTATCACCAGACTGCTTTCCATAGCAGTTTTACATTATCTACAGCACCACCACAATGTAGAAGTGTTCCTATTTCAGCACATTCCCGCCAACATTTGCTTCTCTCTGGTTTTCTGATGTTGACTAGCCTCAAAGGTGTTAGATGGTTGCCAGTATTTGTTTTGATCTGCATGTCTCTGATGGCTAATGATGTGGAACATTTTTTCATATATTTTTTGGCCATATGGACCTCCTCCCTAGTGAAACTTCTTTTTAGTTCTTTTTCTCATTTCTTCAAAGGGTTAACTTTTTCTATTTTTTGTGGTTAAGGAGAGTATTGTAGATTTTCATAATAAGCTGTCTTTTGTTTCGTTGCTAAAAATCCTCTTCCAGTCTGTGGGTTGCCTAGTTACCCTCTTGGTAAAGTCTTGTGATGTACACAGGTGTTTTACCCTTAGTAAGCTCCATTTGTCAATTTCAGATTCTCATGTGTGTGTGTACCCTGCCCTATTGCAGTCAGCTTTTGTATTCCCTGGGTCAAGGTTCTTAGATTTTTCCCGATTCTTTCATTAACGGTCCTGATGGTTTGTGGTTTTACTTCTAGGTCCGTGATCCACCCTGAGTTTGTTCTTGTACATGGGGTGAGGTAGAGATTCTGTTTTATTTTTTTTACATGTGGATTTCCATTGTCTCCAGCACCATTTGTTAAATAGAACATCACCCTCCCACTTGATGCTTTGGGGGCCCTTTCTGAAAATCAGTTATCTATATGCTAATAGTTTTATTTCAGGGTTTTCTATTCTTTTCCATTGCTCTGCCATTATGCCAGTACCATGCTGTTTTGATCACTGTGGCTTTGTAGTAGGTGTGAAAGTTAGGTAAAGTGAGCCCTCTGACTATGTCCTTCTCCTTTAGGAGCTCTCTGCTAATTCTGGACTTCTTCCCTCTCCATATGAAATTGGTGGTCACTTTTTCCAGTTCTCTGAAGAAGGCTGTGGGTATTTGAATTGGAATAGCATTAAACTTATAAAGTTCTTAAAGGCTTCCTCCATCTAAATATCATAATCTCAATTCTACTTTATAAACCCAGCTGGACTGGAAGAGGTACACTGGTACAGATGAGAACTGGAAATACAGGGAACCCAGGACGGATGAACTCCTCAAGACCAATAGTGAGAGTGAAGTTACCGGATGGGTGGAGGGAAGGTGGGGTAGAGAGGGGGAGCCAATTATCAGGATCTACACATAACCTCCTATCTGGAGGAGGGACAGCAGAGGAGTGGGTAAGGGGCTATATCGGGCAGTATAATATATGATAAAATAATGATAATTTATAAAGTATTGAAGGTTGGTGGGAGGGAGGAAAAGGATGAAAAACCCATATCAGGGACCCAAATGGAAAAACAGATATTTGGAGAATGTGACAGCAGCAGGCACGCAAAGGTGTTTGGCACAGTATATGTATGTATGGATTGTATAGGCAATGTAAGAGTCCCCAAATAAATGTTGTTGTTGTTTTTTTTAAGTCAGCAGCTGTGAAACAGCAGCTGCTCATCAGGGGTATTCTACTATTGTCAAGAGTTACAGTCTCAGGAACTCAAAGAGGCAGTTCTGTTATTGTTAAATGTCCAGAAGTCAGCTCAGACCCATGGTGTCCTTATGCACAACTGAGGTAAAACCCTCCCTGGACCTGTGCCGCACTCACAATGCCTCCTATGCTAAGGTCTTTGCTGCAACCACTGTGTCACCCAATGTCTTTGAGGGCTTTCCTCTGTTATACTGTCCTTCTTTAGCAAACAAGAAGTCTTTCTCCAGGGACTTGTCCATCCTTACAATAGATCCGAAGTACATAAGACAAAATCTTGGTCATCCTTTCCACTAAGGAACATGCTGACTCTACTGTTTCCAAGACAGATGTGTTTGCCCTTTTGCCAGGCCATGGTATCTATATATTCTCCACCACTTCAATTCAAATAGGTCAATTCTTCTTTAATGTTTCTTATCCAATGTCCAACTTTCACACCCATATGAGCAAAAAGTCTCACTCTTTTCTATAGGGATTGCCTCTTTAAGCCACTGTCCTTCCCACTGGCAGCTTAACTTGCCCATTGTGCTACTACCGCTTACTGTCTGGCAAATATTACTGATTTAATGTATGCTATTAAGCTAAATCAGCCACAATAAACTGAACTCATCTATGAGTCAGAATCAATTCCATGGAAACAAGTGTTTTGTTTTGTTTGAGCCACTATGGAGACTTAGGAAGGAAAAATGATAACAATGGCCAATTGAATAAGGAAATAATTAAAATAACTTTATAGGTTTTCAACAAAGTGGAAGCTTCCCTATAAAAATATCTAAAGAAAAATAGACCAGGCATGAGTAGGAATATGTACCATACTAAAACAAATAGAACAGTAATTTTGATTGTTAAATTTAAAAAGTCACTGTTGGTGCTATGGCTTAGTTGGTTAAAGCACCTGTCTAGTAAATTTAAAAAGTCATATGTACATATATCAGATGGCATAAAAATACAAAACTTAGGAAGCAATCATATGGTATTACATTTATTTAAAATTATAAATTACTTTGGCTATTGCCTTTAGTTATTGACATCCATTCAAAAAATCAAATTTAATTCTTTGTAATCAAAGCTTACAATTCATAAAAGTGGTGGCTGTTGGTGGGATGTATCATATGCTTATGTATCATAAGCATTATTGACTCAGTTTAAGAAGAAAATTTAAAAATTATTTTGCTCATCAAATGCTGTTACTCATCATCTTTAACTTTAAATCTGTTCAATCAAAATTGAAACTGTTTTCCTATTCATGAATGCTTCACTTTATTTATAATCTTCAGAATCTTTCAAAATTTCCACAAAGAAAATTTTAAAATATCTCTTATGGATTTCAGCATATGTAGTGCTTATGCACTACATCACGGGATACTTTGGGGGAGATAACAGTCAAATATTTCTTTAAATTTCAAATATTCATATGACTTGTGACACTTCTATTGCAGCATATTATTTACATTTTTGAATTATGAAATGGATATGGAATAATCCAAAAATAAAATCAATAAAGAAAATGAGAAATATACATAAATATGTAGTAATTTATTATGTATGTAATAACTTATTTAACTCTTTTGCAGTAAGCAGATTTCTAATGCTACCCTTAAAGATGGGTCACTAGCTGTATAATATTATTTTGACCTTTCTGCCATCACAGTTGAAAACTGACACACACATTTTCATGATGTATACATAGGCTATACATAGGCAAGTACAGTTGCACTTATTACTCTTTAATATTAATTTTTCTTACCTATTAAAATGGGAATGGTCTGTAGATGCTTTTTGTGCAACAGTTAAGTTGCTCTTAAAGATATCCAGATAAACCTCAGGATATGAGGGAGTAATCACCACAAAAATGAAAAAAAAAACAGTTCATAGCTAGGTATTTATTTATTTATTTTTTACAAAACAACCTTTTCACCTTCAAAATATTCTCCATCACACTTAATATATTTTCCAAATCTGTTATTCCATTCTTGAAAAAAATTTTCAAACTCATTTGTTTGGATGACTGACAGGTCCTTCTTTGTTTTTTTCTTCACCTCTTCTCTGTCATCAATTTGCTGTTTTTCATGCCCTATTGCTTCAAGGAAATTAAAAGAAATCTCACTGGAGTGAGGTCAGGTGAGAAAGGTGTGCAGTGCAAGAAAGACATCCCTTTTTTGCCATAAATTGACACACTGAGATGTCTGCATGAGCAGGTGCATTGTTGTGGTAGCAAAACATGTCCCTGTCTGCCACAAATCAGGCTGTTTTTTTTTTTTTTTTTGTCACACACTGCTGCTCAATCTTTTGAGAACCTTTAAATAGAAAGTTTGATTAACAGTATGACCTGATGGAATGAACTCCAAATATGGACATTTGGAAAGTCCACATTTTTCCCCATTGGAAAATTGATGATCATCCAGAATGACGTTGGTTTCAATTCACATTTCACTTTTTTTAAAAAGAAAAAAAAATCCTCACACATTCGAGTGTTTCTCATTGTGTTATCCTTATAAGCTGTTTACAACATCAAAACCATTTCTGTGTCATTTTCCTAAATGTGAAACAAAATTTCACAGGTGCACACAGTTCTCTGAAATAGGCCATCACAATAAAACAAAAAAGCTAGACTTTAAGGAAACTGCTTTCACAAAAAATTTCATTATGACCAGAAAAACCTTCCCAGGAGATGCCACTGGGTGCACTAACAGAGCAAGTAGCTTAATGCTCACCTTTCAGGAAAAAATGCATACTACAAAAGCCCCACCCAATGGAAGTTTTTTTTCATGTTTTTTTTCTTTTGGTACCCCCTAAAATTTAAATTTTAGAGTTTTGCCTTATGATAAATTGAATGCTGTAAACCATCTAGCAGCCTTAGAAAAACCTTGGTTTAGCTTATCATTGTGATTCTGTAATATTTTCTAAAATATTTTATTCTCCATAGTTTATACACTTTATTAATTCATTTAGTATAGAATTAGTCCATTTTGATACACATGACTAATCAACAATCAAATTCCCACATTTGCACTCCAGTCATGTACAGACTCAGAAGTAAAATTACAAAGGGGATTTGGGAATTTTCAACGTCTCCTTTAAGAAATAATAACCAAATTAAAATCCTAAAGATAAACTCATATTTTCTAAGTGTAAACTGGCAAGTTTTATGAAATTTCAGATGGTATTTGGGCAGGAGCATATGCTCAGCAAAGGAAGCGACATTTGAGAGCACAGAGTGCAGAATATTTCTTTTTGAAGGAGTTGAAAGAAACTTTAAGTTTATAGACTACAAAGTTTGCCTATTCCATTATTCCTCTACAGTATTGGGAGATTCCATATGTGCAGACAGCTTTCTTCAATTTTTTATGGTTGTCAGTTTCTCAAGAATGGCAATCATATTTCCCATTACATATTTGTGTGACTAATTCCACGAGGCTTGCTACCTAAACACTCAGCTTATTTGAGGGTAGTTGGGCCTACACCATAAGATCAGCAGTCTGAAAATCAGCAGCTTTTCCTTGAGAAAAGAATGAGGCTTGCAACACTCATAATAATTTGCAGTCTTTTGTAAATCTACAGGAGAAGTTCGACTCTGTTCTACTGAGTCAATATGTGTCAGAATCGCAATAAAGTGTCAGGCTCACATTTTAATACAAATGTGAAGATTTGCCCCTAGTGAGTCTCAACACAATAACATATTGAATTGCTCAATATGACATTGAAATTTTTTTTGTTATGGCTCTTTACTGCTTTCCATTGACATCGTGAGTTATCTGTCTGGAGTGTTATTTTTAAGTGGAAGCCAATAGTACTGAAACCATTCAGCTTAGCCAGGTCAAGGCAGGATATATAAACACTCTAATATATTTTACTCTGTTGCCGTAGAACATAATGATCAAGAATCCCTATGATTTAATGCAAGGGGAGGAAGAGGAATGGATTTTAATTTAACATACCTTCAAATAAACAGAAATTAGTAGCTTTCAATGTTTTTCTTTTTCTGTTTTGCACTTTAAGAACTTTTAATATATTTGAATGAGTTGATGACCTTACTTCAGAATAAGATATTCTTCAGTTTTAGTCATATTAGCTGCAATTCAACACATTTCTGTGTTTGTTTGTACCATATCACATTGATCAAAAACCAGATAATTTCTTTATGTAACAACAATTAGAAAATTCAAATACATTTAACTAGCACTTAAACATAACCATTATTGTATATTCAAATATTATGTGAGTAATTCATTAGTATTTATTTAACGTCGCCAAAATCTTATTAAAGCTAAATTAAATGCATCATTGGAAACTTTAATTTAAATCATAATATTATCCTGGATTTAAATTCAGAAAGTACTACCATACAGTTTCACTGCTTCTATATCCACCAGAGTGTTTAATATTTTGATTTGAATCACTCAATCAAAAATTAATTTCAAGAGAGATATTCTTGTTGCAGCAAAGTCATTAATGACTCTTAAAAGGTAAAAGAATGTTTTGGTTAATTAGTTTTTATCAAGTAAAATTTATTTTGTCAAGTATGAGTACTTTAAAAGATGTTTTTTAAATGTTACCACACACTTTATTTAATTTCATCAAAGCCTATATACTGTGAACAAAATCATGAGGACACATGAGTTTAAAGTAGTAGTTTCTCCTAGTAGTTTCTCACTACAGATAGCTTTCATTAAAATATTGAATAACTTTTAAAAGACTCTCTTTATCAAGGCAAATTTATGCAGCAAAGTATAGAAGCAAGATTCACAGATAAAGACAAAAAATATTTTAATATTGCTTAAACTAAAATTGACTTTTCTTTTAAGTACACAT
Source organism: Nesogale talazaci (assembly GCA_004026705.1). Taxonomy (NCBI): domain Eukaryota; kingdom Metazoa; phylum Chordata; class Mammalia; order Afrosoricida; family Tenrecidae; genus Nesogale; species Nesogale talazaci. The sequence goes on from PVJH01022874.1 coordinate 30,332, forward strand.
ACTAGATAAAGACTATTAAGTTTTTTGTTGCTAACTATTTAATTGAATTTTAATATCACTGATTCACAAACCCCCCTCCCCCAAAAAAACTATGAAAAAGGAATGCAAAAAGCAGAAAAGTCATAAATTAATGGTTATAATTTCTTTTCTGTTCCACTGTCATCAACTGATGAGTTTTGTGGGAAGGATATTACAGCCAGATAGTTTTAACATAATTTAGTCTCCTTACTGTTTTTTAATTTTAGATATTTTTATTGTGAATTGGGTCAATGTTTGCAGATCAAATCTATTTTCCATCGAATAATTTGTGCACATTTTGTTTCATGTCATTGAGCTTAATGCTTATAATGTAACACTGCTTATACAATTCTACCTCTTTCCTGGTTTTATCATTTACATATTTCTTTTGCTTCTAATTCTTCCTGCCTTCTGTTCTTTGTTCTTTCCGTATTAGTCTGGATAGACTAGAGAAACCAATGCATAAACATGCATATGTGTTTAAGAAAGAGGTTGATATACAAGAGCAACTGAATATTGAGAAAACATTCTATGCCAGTGTGGATCAAATCCATAAGTTCAATATTAGCTTATATCTCTGATGCCAATATATAAATTCCTCTTCAGACTCCTGATACACATGCAATGATGTTGAGTGCAGGAAAATCACAAGCCAGTGGGTAGAGAGCCTTGTGGATCGAGTGACAGTGGAAGCATCTCAGCACTGGCAGGGGTCTCTATGTAACTCATTCACATCCAGGGCTGCTGTATTAGGATAGATTCATGTGACTTCTCTTTAGGAATGTCTCACAGGAAGCAAGGAGGGGGAGAGAGAGAGAGAGAGAGAGAGAGAGAGAGAGAGAGAGAGAGAGAGAGAGAGACTCCTGCCTCCAAGAAATAAATCCAGGAACTCCTAGAATGCTCAGAAGAAAGCCATGCCCACACTGAGGTTTAATTGGCTATGATATGATTGACAGCTAGACTCTACCCCTTCAATATTAACTCTCTCAATTCCCAAATTGACACCAGGTTATGTAAATACCACACTGTTCATTTGATTTAAACTGGTTGATAATTCTAAGGAACATGCATCTCCCTGGTGTTTTCTTTCGAAGGAGCTCTGGTGGGACATTGGGTATCCATTGGGCTGTGCTTTGTAAGGTCAGCAATTAGGAACTGTCAGCCAAAGAATGTGGAAAAGACTGCGCAATCTGATGCTGTTACATTACAGTGCAGAAACTACAAGGGCAACTCTAGCCTGTCCTACAGTGAAGCTGTTAGTTGACAGTGACTCAATGGCAGGACATTTGGTTTGCTTTGTTGCTGTTTTTTTATTTATATACATATATATGTGTATATATATATGCTGGCAAGTAAGTTCACTCTGCATTCAGCAAAATTTTTCATTTGACTTCTGACCCCATGACCTTCTCTTTGATGCTCCTTCTCTGAACTGATATGAAACACAATTAAACAAAAATCTTGCATCCAGAAGGAGAATTCTGTCATACAGCTCACATCTAAGGGCCGCTCCTTGCCCATCCACTTTTATATAAGAGTATAATCTTCTCTATAGCTTTATATTATTATTTCTGCTTCCCAGAAGCAAAATGAAAGTCTCAACTTTGAAATTTTCTGAAAAATTATAGTTCAATTAAAACATAGCCAAAATTTCAACCTTCCAGATTCAGGCAAATCGTTAACAGATATTTGTACAAACATGAGGGATTTGGATTTTAATCAGTACTATTTTTGGGGAGGGGGTTCATCATTGCTCTCTGGTGGAAGTAGGAAACCCAGCCTTGCACTTGGAGAGCTGCTGCTGGATTTGAACCGCCAAGCCAGTGAGCCGCAGTTCCGCACTCAGCCACTACGCCACCAGGGCTCAGCCCCTTAATTAGCACTGCTCAATGAATTCCTGGAACTCCTCCCCCTATAAAATTTTCACACAGCCCATTCATGGTATCCCACATTTAATTTTGCATTTTGTAATCATTATGACAAATATTTAAGATGTTTTTATATGCTGCATGATATATCTTCTGCTTAGGTAAACTGATTGATCACAAATACTATATTTTTCTGATATAGATAACAACTAATAAAGAAATTACCTGCATTGGATCATCTATAGTTACCATGTCTAACAGACTAGAACTGCTGTTCCAAAGGATTTGCAAACTGTAGATATTTACAGGAGCCAATAGTCTCATTTTTCCTTCACAATGTAGCTGGTGGGTCTACAAAACTGACCTTGAGGTTAGCACCCCAATGTGAAACCGACTGCACACACCAGTGCTAAATTACTGCAACTCATTTACTTTTTAATATTTTGTGTTCTAGATCTATAAGTAGCAATATCTACTGGTAATTTAAAGATACTATGTGCAAATTATTTTCAGAATCATTCTCTTGATGTTTCTTGCAACCAGTAAATGTTGCAATCTTTGCCTCATTTTGCTGTGAGATGATGATATGTATACTTTTAATGCTTTTCTCTGCAGTTTCCCATACCGTTCATTCTCAAGCCGAGCAAAGCTAATAGGGTCTATTCTTAGTCACAACAGCCCTATAGAACACTATTTAATGACTGCCTCGCTTTTCTGAGTATGATAATGCTTTCCGAAGAAGACCTGCTGATTTGATTATGAAGCCCCTGCAGGATTTGAACCAACAATCTTGAGGCGAGAACCCACTATGTTACCACATTAAAAACAGAAAAATAAGCAAAGAGAGACATAAAATAATCTTTGGTTTTTATAAACCGAATGAATAAACCAAAGAGATTTGTGCCATGGAGATTAACACATTGAGTCTCAGACCAAAAGATCAGCAATGGAACCCACCAGTTGGTCCTCAGGGAAAGGTTGAGGTTATCTGTTCTTCCCAAGATTTAAGGTCTCAGTACCATCCGTGGGTAATTCTGCTTGTTCCTGTAAGGTAACTATGAAGCAGCATTAACTTTATGGCAGTGAATTTTACCTCCTGTTTAGCACCCATCCACATATTAAGCTGAAAATTTCCATATGCCGTAAACAGTTTTTATTCCTCTCTGGATATTTTGATATTTCTTCACAGTGCTCATCCATCTTCCCAATTTAAAATCAACTATTGCTTTCATCACTTTTGTACACTGATGGGCAGATAATGTTGCTATTGTTCAAATGTACTCCGATGAGATTTATATTCAGAATTCTGCTAAAAGGAAAAGCTTATAGTATTATAAATACCCATTATTCAGAATTCAGAGAACAGCAGAGCACGTGCAGTTGTGAACTAGCCATTAGAAGGAGGTGACAGTGGACTGAGGCAGAGGGAATACTGTTTCAGTGCTGTCAGCAGTATAGACCCTACATGAGGACAGATCTGAGTTAGAATTCTTGAAGATCTTCCTGGAGCTTCCCAAAGATTTTATAAGCTTCTTGATTCCATGAAAAACCTCTCCTTGCTTGGTCTCACAAGGATGAGTTCTCTCTGTCACTGTCAGTAAAGGACAGAGTCAGTGGTAAGGACCCACAAGCCCTCTGAGAAGAAGTTGCTCCTATAACTACTTGCAGAAACTTGATAGAGATTCACTAAAAGACAGTATTTCAGTATCAACTTGATAGCAGTGGATTAAGGATCAGAACAGATCTGAAGTGACCCTAACAAATTTGAGGTGATTCAACTAGATATTATAGGAGAAGGCACTATATTAAAATTAAGTAATGTATTTTATGCCTTTGGCCACAGTGAGAGTTCATTACATCTGACCCCATTAGAGGTACTGAGTTGAAATTCTAAGGTGTTTGCTTAAATAACCAGTGAAGAAGATTTTCAGTACCCCAGGGTTAACCTGAAAAAAGTTAGCCTGATAAATTGTCATCTTGAGTGCCATTCCTTGTTAGAAATGCAAAAAGTACCATAAACTAAAAAATAAGATAAAAAATAAATGCATCCCCCTAACAGTCACCTAATTCATTTCTTCCAGTTATGTTTTTCTCCAGATAGCTCCCGAATATTTTACCTATAAAAATTCATTTACTCTTTGTTTAAATAACTGTACTCCAACCTCCTATCACTTTAGAACAATTCCTAAATATCGGACATAAGAAACAGGGAAGTGAGCTTAAATATTAAGAGTTTTTGCTTTTGGACAATAAGGGCAGCTTTTTAAACAAAGTATCAATCAATGCCTGCTAGATTAGAGGTCCATTCAAAAATCTGCAGGGAAAGATAATAGCCTTTGTGGAACTTCTACGACAACTGGAAAGTTTGCTTCTCAGGGAGTATAATTAAATTCTTTCGAATGAGTTATAAACTAGTTTGATGGTAAAACCATAAAAAAAACAAGCCTTTTAATTCACAAAGGGCAGTGCAAAATATAATGACAGAAACTATAGAAATATAACTTAAGGACCAAAATGGTTCACTAATAAAAATCTGTCTCGGGCCGAGCCCCGGTGGCATAGTCGTTGTGCGCGAGACTGCGGTCCACTGGGATGGAGGTTCAATTCCAGCTCCATGGAGCAAAGGCTGGGTCTCCTACTCCCACCACCTGAGGGCAGTGATGCCCCCCAAAAAACCAAAATAAAATAAAATAAAAATCTGTCTCGTTCTAGGAAGCTCCCAAGCCCTGCGCTTGAAGCTTTGACACAAAATTGTTCTTTGAAATGATTTAGAACTTCTCAGTAGTCTATTCCACACCCTCCTTGATGATCCATGGCTTATAATAAGCCACAAAGATTCAGAACCATAGTGTTCAGAAGTAATGCTTTGTTGTTTCATCAAAAAATAATCAAGTGAATCTTATGCACCTTCCTTCAAATACAATGTAAAATGTTTTACATGAATTGTGAAGTGACTTGAAAAATTAAGTAAACTTTCAGGACTCCATTTGCTTTCTCAAAGATGAATTCATTGCCATTAATTACTTTTATTGCAACCAAAGATGGCAATTAAGTGTTACAGCATCCTGAATTTCCTCTTAAGAATTTTATTTTATTTTATTTTATTAACTATAAAATGGAAGTAGCTGAGCCCCGGTGGTGTAGAGTTTGAGTGTGGGACTGCGGCTTGGTGGTTCAAATCCAGCAACAGCAAGGCTGGGTTGCTCTCACGACCACCAGAGGGCAGTCATGACCCCCCCCCAAAAAGCAAAAGAAAACAAAAAAGATCTAAGTGAGCTCTTGAAATAGTTAATCAGAATAAAAAACACTCTGTTTGTCCTTATCAAACTGTCTAGGTAATAAACAATATATAAAATGATCCTTTATAAAACTTCCAAAAGAATGAATAGATAATTCTTTCTAAAAGCAATGACTGTGGTAATTGCCCACAAAGTACATTTTTCTGAGAATCAAAAGATATTGAAGAGACACAAAAGTATGTATATTGACAATAATCTTTGCTCTTATGAGAGGACTGTGAGTGACTTTATTAAAGCACAACTTGTACACTAGAAAATCATTAAACTAACTTTAGAATATGAAATAAAGTTGAATATGAGTGCTTAAGTGAAAATTCTGAAATATGAATAAGCTATATTTGTGATAGCAGCATAGTA